>JAMKPZ010001039.1:0-42087 GCA_024699675.1 Amphibolis antarctica | reverse complement strand
AGAAAGGGGGACGAAAGACAGCTCTAGCGGTGCCTCCACATCTCACCTTTCCTAGTTTGTAGGTTTTTAGAGAAGAGAGGGGTGGAAGACAGCTCTAGTGGTGCCTCCGCGCCCCCTCCCTTCTCGGTTTCTTAGTTTTTTAGAGAAGAGAGGGGTTGAAGACAGCTCTAGCGGTGCCTTTGTGCCCCCTCCTTTCCTGGTTTCTTAGTCTTTTAGAGAAGAGAGGGGTGGAAGACAGCTCTAGCGGTGCCGCCGCGTCCCCTCCATCTAAGTTGTCTCTTTTCTTTTACTCACCTTTGATGGCTTGACTGTGGTGGTCGCAGGTGAGTGGTAGCAGAAGAACCACTGAGAAAGCAAAGTGGCAATGTTGAGGTTAGAGGCAAGAGCAAAGGACTCAGATGACGATGTTGAGGTCACCCAGCGGTGGTCGATCTAGCGCAGTTGAGGGTGTCTAGGGGTAGGCGGCTGATCGAAGGTCTGCTGGAGTGAGGGACCTAGGTGGCGAAGTTGGGGTCATGCACAGGTAGTTGATTTGAATCAGTTGATGTCTGAGGGGCTGTGGCCCTATTTCTTCCCCCGACCCTGTCCACTATTTATAGATGGAGAAGTCCGACGGTTGGAGGTCAGGCTTGAATGTGCTGTGGAGGTCGCGGGAGATGTGCACGAAGAGTGGAGGTCGTGCAAGACGTGGGTGGCAGATGACGTGCGAAACGTCGAGAATGCATGTTTTGTCTCTCCCTTTTTTTCATTTTAGCATATTTGTGCATCATTGTCCGGTAACTTAGGTGTGCATTTTTTGTAACCTTTATATATACAATTGTAAGTCGATTGGACTCGAATGATTTATAAATACCTGATTGAATTGGACCGAACTGTAATTTTATTAGTCCAAAAAATTCTTAATCTTTTATAGATATAATGTAATAGATTTTAATGGGACATGAACATTTTTTTGGTTTCAAGACATCCTAATTCCGTAAGAACAATGTTAGGTTTATGTCATTCTTCAAAGATGTTATTGAAGTTTTAGATGGTACTTACATTTCTTGTGTTGTACCTAAAAACAAATAAATTGCATTTCGTTGTGGACAAGATGGCAAGTGAATCACTCTAAACGTTCTAGGTGTTTGTGACTTCAACATGAGATTCATTTTTGCATCTATTGGATGGAAGGACATTGCACATAATTGTAAAGTCCTCAAACACGCCATGTTGATTTGTGCAGTTTTACGGATCTTAATACATGCATTTTATAGTTTAAATCATTATATATCATCCACCTTAATGGAATTTTATGTTAATTACATATTTGTAAAATTGCATAAATTTTGTATTTAAATGATGTAAAAATGCATGAATTAGTCATTTATGATGATTGTAGATGTTAAAGAGACATTTTAAGTATTTGCATAGACTTAAATAGTTTTTATATTTTTTTCTATATATTCTCAATTTTATCTAAGTCCAACCACAACGTGGCTATTTCACAACAAACCTTATTTGTTTTTTGAGAGTTGGTGGCTACAGGTCAATGTAATCGATCTTTTGTTGCAATTGTATCTTCAACCATCTTTGGGTGTGCTATAGTTGTTGAACAACTTTTTAGGTGAAATTTCCATTACGCCCTTAATTATTAGTGTCTTTATTTTATTGTCACATGGGTAGAAATGTCTATAAATCTTTTATAAAAGATGCAGACACGAGAGATTTCAGGATCCTTTGCTTTTAGCTTTGAATCCTTATAATTGTGTGAGTGTTTGAGTTTACACCTTCAACTAGTGAAATGAGGACAAAAGTCGGTAGCTCATTGGGTTCAAGGTTGGTGTGGTGGTCTTGGTGGAGGGCTAGACTCTTCAAGCACCCTCTCCTTGCCATACCTCCTTGAGTCGTAACTAGGTAGAGAGTAGATTTGAGCATTAATAAGGTGTTCAGTGCCCAAGTGTTCCAGCAAGTGATCCACCTTTCCTATGGTTGTTTCAGCATGGTGGCAGCACATTGGGTGGTTGGTAGAAAGGCGTGTAGCAGCTTACTTTGTTGGGTTCCAACACTATTCGGGAGAAGAACAGGATTTCAAACCAAAGGGTGAGAATTGGAGCATTAGATCAACTTTTATTTCCTATTAGTTTAGTTTAGTTTTTAATGTATTCTTATCTTGTATCTTAGTTAAACTTTTGTAAATACTGTAAATGTATGTTAATAAAATTTTCAAATTATGTAAAGTTCTCTTCTTTCCTGTAAAGTTATTTTTCTTTGATGTGATGTTGTGTGCTTTATGTGGCTAGCCTTTATGTTCATTTGTATATGTTGTAAGTTTCTGAATATTGTTTCACAGTTAAGTTTTGTACAATTTTACTTTTCTGTTTCCTTTGTTTTATGTACTAACAGTTTTGTTTATTTGTCTGTACTAACCTCTAACAGTTTTTACTTGCTAACTTATTGACATTTTTGTTTGTATTAATTGTGTTAACTGTTTTTGTCATTCTAATCCACTAACATTTTTACATCACTAACATCTAACTTTGCATTTATTTTCCTATTTTTGTTTTGTGAATGTTTTACTAACCACTAACTTAACAGTATTATTTAACTTATCTTCTTATGATTTAGCAAGATGACCAATTGAATAAAGTGCTTGATATCTCGGGATATGCACGAGGTCAAATGAAGCTAATGAAGAAGATAATGAGTTTTTCATTAATAGATAGCTTGCTATTGTTATTTATTTCTTCTTATAGGTTTCTATATGTTACGACCAGAGGTATCTAAGCACAGCGAATTCAAATGAGATTAGCACGTGTAGAAGGGAAGAAACAAGAAGGAAAGTCGAGATCAAGGCTGCCGTAGGTTGGACGCGAGGCTAGGGTTCCAAGTGCACCCAAACATGCCCAAATCTCAAAATGCAAACGAGATTTACGTGGTTCCCCAACTTGGGTACGTCTATGGGTGTCTCTCCTTGGGTTCTTCATTATCTTCAAATGGTGGAGTATAAGAGAAAGAGGAAAGGGAAAAGAGGGATGGCCAACGCACCTAGGGTTGGCTTGGCCTCCTCACACAAGACTCCTCTCGATACAAAATGTTCACACACAAAACCCTAATCCTCTTTTGGGCATTTGGATGGCCTTATATAATGGCTAATCATCCATGACAAAAATGTCCTTACAAATATAATAAGATTCAAGACATATTCAACAAATCTCCACCTTGTCTTGAATCGACCTCCACTTAAAACCCAAAAGAGAGAAGGAGAGACACCAACCAAAGGACCCCAAAGGGTCAGCTGCAACAGTAGACATTTAGTAAGTCCAAGCAGTGCTTGAACTTACTCTCCACAACGTCCTTGGTGAACATATCAGCTAGATTATCTTTAGTGCAAATCTTCAGAATCTTGATCCTGTCTTCATTTCTGAGGAAATGAAACTTAACATCAATATGTTTAGTTCTATCATAGAAAACATTATCTTTGGCAAGACAAATGACACTGAGACTATCACAATATATATCCACCTTATCAATTTGCCAACTCAAATCACCAAGTAAGCCTTTCAACCAAATTCCCTCTTTTGCAGCCTCGGTCATTGCAACATACTCAGCCTTTGTCGTAGACAGTGAAACTGTAGACTGTAGAGTTGATTTCCAACTCACAACTGACCCTACAAAAGTGAAGACATATCTAGACAATGATCTCCTTTTATCAATATCACCTGCAAAATTTGAATCAGTGTATCCAGCCATATTGCAAGCTTAATCAGCACCATACATCAGCCCAAACTCCTGATCTCCTTTTAGGTACCTGAATATTCTTTTAACAGCCTTCCAATGTTCCCTACCCGGATTGGACATGAACCTGCTGACAACAGATAAAGGATAAGCCAAGTTAGGTCTAGTACATACCATAGCGTACATCAAGCTTCCCACAGCCTGTGCATAAGGGACTCTTTACATATCACGGTTCTCTGCATCTGATTGTGAACACATGACTGACGATAGTTTGAGATTCCTGTCATAAGAAGTAGATATGGCTTTACATGAAGCCATTCCAAATCAACACAAGATCTTTTCAATATACTTGGATTGATTTAGAAATAACTTCCTTGAAGTTCTATCACGCTGAATCTTCATACCAAGTATCTTCCCAGCAGCACCTAGATCTTTCATCTCAAACTCAGATTTCAATGTGTCCAACTCCTGTATCAATTCAATATTCTTTGCAGCAATTAATATATCATCAACATATAACAACAAATAGACATATGTGTTATCAAACAAGGGCTTCACATAAACATATGAATCAAAATTGCTACGATGGAAACCAACTGAAGTAATAAAGGAATCAAATCTTTTATACTACTGCCGTGGAGATTGCTTAAGTCCATACAGAGACTTATCTAATTTGCAAACCATATCTGACCTGTTCTTCACAGCAAACCCAGGTGGTTGTTCCATCCAAATGTCTTCTTCCAAATTTCCATGTAAGAAAGCTGTCTTAACATCCATTTGTTGAAGTTCTAAATCACAAACTGCAACAATAGCCAAAAGAACTCTGATGGATGTATGACATACCACAGGAGCAAAAACGTTATGAAAATCAATGCCTTCTTTCTGAGAGTAGCCATTGGCGACAAGTCTTGCTTTAAATTGAACTCCTTGGTTGCCTTGTGTCCCAACTTTCTTCTTGAAGACTCATTTGCAACCTACAACATTTCTACCATGAGGACGCTTCACTAAAGTCCAAGTTTGGTTCTTATGGAGGGACTGAAGCTCCTCTTCCATGGCTGTCACCCACAGGCCAGCATTTGGATCCTTCATAGCATCTTCATATGTGGAGGGTTCTGTAGAATCCTCCACCTCAACAGCTACCTGTAGAGCAAAAGCAATCAAATTAAAATAGCCATACCTAATGGGAGGACAGACATCTCTTCTACGTCGGTCCTTTCCAATTGTCTTAGGTGGTAGCTCCTCCACCTCTTCCTCCCTATTGTCAACCTCTTGCAAATTCTCAATATCATCATTTTCCTTGGTCTCACCATGCTTAGGACTGCATGGCAGCGTCAAGGGTAGCTCCACCTGATTAGGCGTGGAGTGATGCAATTATAGTGATTCTCCCAATGCTGATTTATCTGACGTTTGCAACATAAATTTTTCATCAAAACTAACATCACGACTGTGAATTACTTTACCTGAATCAGCATCATAAATTATGTACCCTTTTATTCCAGTACCATAGCCAACGAATATACCTTTCTTGGCCCTTGGTTCCAACTTACTATTGTTGACATGATAATAAGCTGGACACCCAAATATCTTCAACTTGGAGTAATTTGCAGATATGTTCATCCAAGCATCAAAGGGTATATTTCCATCTAAGGCACTAGATGGAGACCTGCTCACCAGAAAGGAAGCTATGTTGACAGCCTCTGCCTAAAATTTCTTTTCAAAATTTGTATGTGACAACATGTAACGTGCCTTCTCAAGGAGTGTCCTATTCAGCCTTTCTATCACTCCATTCTACTGAGGTGTGTGTCTAACTGTATAATGTCTTGTGATGCCTTCTGACTTGCAAAAGTTCTCAAATTCATGAGAACAAAATTCCAGGCCATTATCTGTTCTTAGATACTTTACTTTCCTATCTGTCTAGTTTTCAACTTGCAACTTTCATTGCTTGAAGCAAGCAAATGCCTCACTCTTATGCTGCATAAAGAAAACCCAACTCATCCTAGAATAATCATCAATAACAGATAAGAAGTATCTAGAACCTACTAAAGAAGACTGCCGAGATGGTCTCTAACAATCTGCATGGACATAATCAAGTACTCCCTTGGAAGTATGCTGTCCACGCCCAAATGACACTCTCTTCTGCTTCCCATATATACAATGTTTGCACATATTAATGCATGCAAACTTGTGCCCAGCGAACTTGCCCATGCTACTCAATTTTTGCATACCTTTCTGCCCCAAATGCCCCATCCTAGAGTGCCAAATGACAGAGAGATCTTGCTGATCAGATGTAGATGTGGCTGCTGTTCCTACAACTAGAGTGCCTTGCAGAATATACAATGAATCAGACTTAGCTCCTTTTATTACAACTAGCGAGCCTTTCAAGACATTAATCTTTCCATCACCTCTTGAATATCTATAGCCCTTTGCATCAAGAGCCATCAAAGAAATCAAGCTCTTTCCCAAATTTGGGACGTGCCAACGTCCTCCAGAGTTCTAATAGTCCCATCATGTAATTTAAATCTAACAGTGCCAACACCTGCATGGGTACATACATCATCATTGGCCAAGGTAACTTGGCCTCCCTCCACCAACTCATAGGTGTCAAAATACTCCATAGTTGGAGTCATATGATGTGATGCACCTGAATCCAAAATCCAATGACTATTGAAATATGCACTGCAACAAACAGTAAGGAAAAAATCACCTTCAGAGGCTGAATCTTCTGCATTAACTATTTTCCCTTTACCTTTCAACTTGGGACAATTAGCCTTCTAGTGGCTATTTTCTTTGCAATAGTTGCAAGTACCTTTAGAATACTTGCCCCTAGACTTGCTTCTGCCTTTGCCCTTGTTATTGAACTATTTCTGGCTTCTTTCTCTAATTTTCTGTTGATGTACTGACAAACCTGAGCCACTGGCTTCACCTGTACCACGCTGTACCATATGCCTTAGCTCTCTCGAATGGAGGCTAGATCTCACCTCCTCTACGGTAACAGAATCCCTGCCAACAACACAAGATTGCACAAAATTTTTAAATGATAAAGGCAAAAAACATAAGAGAATGAGAGCGACATCCTCATCTTCAATCGTAACACCTATGTTTCTCAACTCCATGAGAAGTGCATTTAGTTGATCTAAATGCTGTAAATGCTGTTTCAGTGGTGTACCCTCTTTCATCTTCATAGAAAACAGTCTTTGTTTCAACAACAGTTTGTTTGTTAGTGACTTGGTCATATAGAGTGACTCCAGTTTCTACCATAGTCCCAAAGATGTATTCTCATCAGCAACTTCAATTATCACTTCATCTGACAGGTAAAGCAAAATGGTAGAATGCACTTTCTCCTCTTGTTGAGCATATTTTGTGGAGTTCTTATCAAGATCTGACTCCTTATTCAATGGAGCCCAAATGCCTTGCTGTTTCAGCAACGCTCTCATCTTGATTTGCCACAGACTAAAGCCATTTTTCCCACTGAATTTATCAATCTTCATTCCAGGAGTAGACATGATTTCAAGTGGGAAATTTCACAAGTACACACGAATTCAAATGAAGCAAGTATACAACAAAAAACTTCCACCAAAAATAATTCAAATGGATTCAAGCCACAAGTGAACCCCCAAAAAACAATCTAGTGCCCAAAAAAGGCAAGTAGCAGATTTTTCAACAAAAAACGCCAAAGACAATATCTGATGTTGTGATCTACGAAAAATCTCCAAATTTCTTCCACAAACACAGGACAATATGAGAAAGGATCAGAAGAGCTTATGACCATATTCCAACAAGTGGAATACCAAGCGCACGGGTTGGCGTCCAAGGGTGTCGGGCTGGTGCACGGCTGGCGCGGCAGTGGCGGCGGCAGATTGCTACTCCTTGCGCCAACTCTTCCCACGAGCGAATACACGACCAAAACTCCTTGAACAAGCTCTGATACCACTTGTTACGACCAGAGGTATCCAAGTACAACAGATTCGAATGAGATTAGCACATGTAGAAGGGAAGAAACAAGAAGGAAAGTCGAGATCAAGGCTGTCGTAGGTTTGACGCACGGCTAGGGTTCCAAGCACGCCCAAACATGCCCAAATCTCAAAATGCAAATGAGATTTACATGGTTCCCCAACTTGGGCATGTCCATGGGTGTCTCTCCTTGGGTTCTTCACTATCTTCAAATGGTGGAGTACAAGAGAAAGAGGAAAGGGAAGAGAGGGATGGCCAACACACCTAGGGTTGGCTTGTCCTCCTCACACAAGACTCCTCTCGATACAAAATGTTCACACACAAAACCCTAATCCTCTTTTGGGCATTTGGATGGCCTTATATAATGGCTAATCATCCATAACAAAAATACCCTTACAAACATAATAAGATTCAAGACATATTCAACACTGTAATTTGGGTGGAATCTCGTTGAGATTCCAGGTTTTGCAATGAAGGTTTGCATTATAGTCTTCCTTAATGGAGTAAGTTTGTTGAGGGTGTTTAACACAAGTTAAACGACTATGACCAAAAAGCCCTTGCCTTTACTTGAGAATCGATGTTTTGATATTAAAAGTCCATAGTTTTAATGAACAGTTTAGAGTTTTAACATGGGTATGTGACTTTTTAAGTTCAGAACGTGATTTTCTTTGTGCACGTGTATAGTCAGTTTTTGGAGTTTTAATGTAAAAAACCCAATTTTCTGGGAAGTTAGCATTAAAAGCCCAATTTCCTGAACTACAATTATTCTTTTTTTTATATATTTTCTGGATTATGAATTAACTCTGTTGTCTTATCCTAACATTACGAACTAACATTATGGGCTAATTAGACGGTTACACATCTTATATTATAACTTTATATTTTAATATGTCTGTATATATTATATTTATATAGATTTATGTAATAATAATAGTTTTGAATACCGAAATGATTGAGATTTATACTTCATGTTTATTTTGATTTTCTTTTGTATATAAATGTCTAATCTTTATTTTCCTTAAACTGAGAAACTGAGAAAGTGCATATATGATTATCATGCTTTGTTAATTAGAATTGCATATAACCTTTAATTTATATGAATTGCATGAATATGATACAACTTGATTAAATAATGCACAACTAGGACTTCAATTATTATTTTGCATTGGAATGACATGTAAGGCAACATTCTTGATCATATCATATTCCATTATATTATATTTCAATGTCTTGGAAACCCTTGTATGTGATCTTTTGTGAATAAAATTTGAAGCCACATGGGAAAAATTGGAAAGAAGAGAATGTGGACTCTATAAATACAAGAGACCAGGGCTCCCATTCCATTCCCATCTCTCTCGTCCTCCCCATTCCTCTCCCTAGGGCACACAAGGGGCCGTAGCTCCTTCCTCTCATGGTGGAGACCTTGGAGGATGTCGGCCTTCACTCTTCTCCTCATCTTCTCTTCATCCAAGGGACGTGTGACATCTAGGGTGTGGTCCTGGAGAAGGGGACGTGCTGGAATCTTGGAACTTGTGGCTTAGAGAGGGAGAAATCCAAGAGTTGAAACCAAAGGAAAGAAAGGGGGCGTTGGGTGTTGGTTCAAGGTAGAGGAGTTGTCCAATCTTCCCTTTCCCTACCCTTGGTGACGTGAGGAAGCTATTCCAGCCAAGGAAGGGGTGGCTTTGTTCCTGAAGACGTCCCCTCTCCATCGTCATTCAAGGTTTTGGAGTGAAGGTTCAACCCTTGCCCTATTTACTTTACTTTATCTAGTGTAGGATTGGGGTTTGTTATCTTTTGTTATTCCAATTTCATACATCGAATTAGGACAATATTTCTTACTGTTTTGCATTAGGATTTAGATCATTTGAAGTTTACTTGATTCATATACAAAAACCCCAAAAATATACTTTGATGTATGTGTGAATGAATGATGTTTGGAATGTATGAATGTTGAATGTGTTGAATGCGAATTTTTCATGAGATTTTCCAGCATTTTTAAGGGCACGTTCCAGATGTTTTGAGACTTGTTTCCTACTGAAAAGGGGATGGGAATTTTCGTATTTTAACAGCTTGTTGAGTGTTTGAAAAGCTCCATTTTATTTCACGTTAATTGGATGCAAATGGAGTGAGTTATATGTATTTCAATTTGATTACGCTTACAACTAGCTATTGCAGTTTTTGGTTTTGAAATTCCAACCATTTGTGGGGAATGGATTTAATGTTTGAATGAGTTTTGATTCCCATTTCACTTGATATTTTCAAACTTCCGACATTCTGTATCTTAGCGCTTTCATTAATCTTCATAACCCAAATCTCTATGGGATCGATCTGTACACGTCGTGTTACTTCAATAGCACCGTGCGCTTGCGGTTTAATTTAGCAGTATTAAAAACACCGTACAAGTTAATGGCACCGTTGCCAGGGATTCGATGTTATTTTGTTGGTTGATAGTGTTTTTGAAAGTCTTGATTTTGTTTGGAAGTAGAAGTCTATTGATTAATTCAAGCGAAAAAAAAAGAGAAGTGTTTCAGTTAAACTTAATTGTTAAGAACTTCTTTATATTGTTGCTACCTTGTTATTCGTTCTGATTAGAAATTGTTATTTTGTGACTTGGTAGGCTTGAGGATATTGTAGAAGTTCTTGTTATTAGTTACATCTTACTGTTTAGTAGTTTATATTCATTGTTAATTGAAATCATTGTGGTTGTTTGATTTTATTGCCTTATTTGTTAAAAATGGACCCCAGTGATTTCTATTCATATTATTCGCATGTGAATGAAACTCCTAGCTGTAAAGGTTGTGATTTAGTAGGTCATATAGAGCAGGACTGCACTTTTGCGTGGTTCCAGAGCAACAGGAGTCAATCAAACTTAGAGCAAAATAGTGAATTTAGGTCTTCTTGGGATCTCGTTTCTTCTAGCGAGGATAGTTCTACATCTATGATAAGGAGTGTGGCTTAGCTACAAGAGACTATGGCTAAGGTCGAACCGGAAATTGCTTTGATAAGAAGCATCAGCCAGGTTTATGGTGGTGTGGCCGTAGTCAATGAAGTAGGAGAGTTCTGCATGACAGGAGAAGTAGATGAAGAGGGTAGCAACCAAGGCATGGATGATAGGTTTGATCCTGTTAACTTCAGAAGTGACAAGCAGGAGTCAACCCAATTTTACGAGTACAATGAAGAATTAGTTTTACAACCCGATGAAGGAATAGAAGCAATGCCTCAACATCAAGAAGATGAACTGGAGGAAGAATGGTTACAAGAGGCAGAAAAATTAGAGGAGTTATGTGCAACTTTAAGTTTGGAAGATGGATTAAAACCTTTCCCATTGGAAACAGTAGTTGATGAAGAACCTAGGGAGGTGTGTATATCCCTAAGATCAGATAGGCAAATAGAAAGCCCTAAGGAGTCAAGCCAAAATAGGGATGTGCAAGATGACCCTTCCCAAGTAGGGTGTAGGAACGAGAGTTTAGAAGATTCGGGGAAAGAAGTGATAGATAATAGGGATGCCTATGAGGAAGCAGATCTGCAGGAGAATATAGATGAGTTAGATGATGACATTGTAGTGGTGGACAAGGAGGCTGATGAGAGAAGAACTAGGGAAGCCGTAGTTGCCCCACTCCCACATAAGTTGGCAGATAGAAAAGAGAATACCCACCTAGAGGCCGTTAGAAAATTTTTTGAGAGAGTAGAAATTAACATACCATTGCTTGAGGCCATAACTCATATTCCTAGTTATGCCAAGTATCTTAAGGAGCTATGTACCAGAAAGGGGGCTAGACGAGTGGTCAAGAGAGCCTTTCTAGTCGAGACTCCTAGTTCTATCTTTTCTAGCCAATGGCCTAAGAAATTCGATGATCCAGGAACCCCTTTCATTTTGTGTGTCATAGGATCCACCAATATAGAAAGAGCCTTGCTAGACTTGGGGGCTGGAATTAATATCATGCCTTATTCAACTTACGAACAATTAGGTTTAGGAGCAATGTAGGACACTAGAATTCTGATTCAATTGGCAGACCGGTCTATTAAAACTCCAATTGACACTACAACGGTATTATTTACCCAATCTCTGATAGTTCTTGGGTTAGTCCTGTGCAAGTGATCCCAAAGAAATAAGGGGTTATAGTTGTTGAAAATGAAGATGTTGAATATGTCTTGAATCTTATTATGTTTGTAAGGGTATTTTTGTCATGGATGATTAGCCACTATATAAGGCTATCCAAATGCCCAAAAGGGAATTAGGGTTTTTGTGAGAGATCATTTTTGTAATAAGAGAAGCTTTATGTGAGGAGGCCGAGCCAACCCTTGGTGCGTCGGCCATCCCACTCTTCCCTTTCCCTTTCTCTTGTAATCCACCATTTGAAGATAGTGAAGAACCCAAGGAGAGACACCCGTGGACGTACCCAAGTTGGGGAACCACGTAAATCTCGTTTGCATTTGTGATTTGGGCGTTTGGGCGCACCTAGAACCCTAGCCGTGCGTCCAAGCCGCCGCCAGCTGTGATTTCGACTTTCGTTCGTGTTTTCTCCCTCCTACACGTGCTAATCTCATTCGAATCCACTGTGCTTGGATACCTCTAGAAGTAACAAGTGGTATCAAAGCTTGTTCAAGGAGTTTTGGCCGTGTATTCGCCCGTGGGAGGAGTTGGCACAAGGAAGCGCAAATCTGCCGCCATCGTCGCGCCAGCGTGACATCCGAGGATGCCAACTCGTGCGCTTGGTATTCCACTTGTTGGAATACGTCTGTAAGCCCCTCTGATCCTTCCTCATATTGTACTGTGTTTGTGGAAGAAATTTTGGAATTTTTCGTAGAACGTAGAAAGAGATATCGTCCTTGGCATTTTTTTTGTTGAAAATCGGCAACTTTCCTTTTTTTGGGCGCCAGATTGGATTTTTTGGGCTCACTTGTGGCTTGAATCCATTTGAATTTTTGGTGGAAGTTTTTTGTTGAATACTTGCTTCATTTGTATTCATGTGTGCTTGTGAAATATCTCACTTGAAATCATATCTACTCCTGGAATGAAGATTGATAAATTCAGTGGGATAAATGGCTTTAGTCTGTGGCAAATCAAGATGAGAGCGTTACTGAAACAGCAAAGCATTTGAGCTTCATTGAACAAGGAGTTAGATCTTGATAAGAATTCCATAGAATATGCTCAACAGGAGGAGAAAGCACATTCTACCATTTTGCTTTGCCTGTTAGATGAAGTGATAATCGAAGTTGCTGATGAGAATACATCTTTGGGACTGTAGTAAAAACTGGAGTCACTCTATATGACCAAGTCACTGACAAACAAACTACTGTTGAAACAAAGACTATTTTCTATGAAGATGAGGAGGGTATACCATTGAAACAGCATTTAGATCAGCTAAATGCACTTCTCATGGAGTTGAGAAACATAGGTGTTACCATTGAAGATGAGGATGTTGCGCTCATTCTCTTATGTTCTTTACCTTTGTTATTTGAGAATTTTGTGCAGTCTTGTGTTGTTGGTTGGACAACGGTATTATTTACCCAATCTCTGATAATTCTTGGGTTAGTCCTGTGCAAGTGGTCCCAAAGAAATCAGGGGTCATAGTTGTTGAAAATGAAGATGTTGAATATGTCTTGAATCTTATTATGTTTGTAAGGGTATTTTTGTCATGGATGATTAGCCACTATATAAGGCTATCCAAATGCCCAAAAGGGAATTAGGGTTTTTGTGAGAAGTCAAGTTTGTAATAAGAGAAGCTTTGTGGGAGGAGGCCGAGCCAACCCTTGGTGCGTCGGCCATCCCACTCTTCCCTTTCCCTTTCTCTTGTAATTCACCATTTGAAAATAGTGAAGAACCTAAGGAGAGACACCCATGGATGTACCCAAGTTGGGGAACCACGTAAATCTCATTTGCATTTGTGATTTAGGCGTTTGAGCGCGTCTGGAACCCTAGTCGCGCGTCCAAGCCGTCACCAGCCGTGATTTCGACTTTCCTTCGTGTTTTCTCCATCCTACATGTGCTAATCTCATTCAAATCCACTGTGCTTAGATACCTCTGGAAGTAACAAGTGGTATCAGAGCTTGTTCAAGGAGTTTTGGCCGTGTATTTGCCCGTGGGAGGAGTTGGCATAGGGAGGCGCAAATCTGCCGCCGCTGCCGCGCCAGTGCGACATCTGAGGATGCCAACTCGTGCGCTTGGTATTCCACTTGTTGGAATATGTCTGTAAGCCTCTCTGATCCTTTCTCATATTGTGGTGTGTTTGTGAAAGAAATTTTGGAATTTTTCGTGGAACGTAGAAAGAGATATCATCCTTGGCGTTTTTTTGTTGAAAATCGGCAACTTTCCTTTTTTTGGCGCTAGATTGGATTTTTTGGGCTCACATGTGGCTTGAATCCATTTGAATTTTTGGTGGAAGTTTTTTGTTGAATACTTGCTTCATTTGTATTCATGTGTGCTTGTGAAATATCTCACTTGAAATCATATCTACTCCTGGAATGAAGATTGATAAATTCAGTGGAATAAATGGCTTTAGTCTGTGGCAAATCAAGATGAGAGCGTTACTGAAACAGCAAGGCATTTGGACTCCATTGAATAAGGAGTTAGATCTTGATAAGAATTCCATAGAATATGCTTAACAGGAGGAGAAAGCACATTTTACCATTTTGCTTTACCTGTCGTATGAAGTGATAATCGAAGTTGCTGATGAGAGTACATTTTTGGGACTGTAGTAGAAACTGAAGTCACTCTATATGACCACGTCACTGACAAACAAATTACTGTTGAAACAAAGACTGTTTTCTATGAAGATGAAGGAGGGTACACCACTGAAACAGCATTTAGATCAGCTAAATGCACTTCTCATGGAGTTGAGAAACATAGGTATTACCATTGAAGATGAGGATGCTGCGCTCATTCTCTTATGTTCTTTGCCTTTGTCATTTGAGAATTTTGTGCAGTCTTGTGTTGTTGGTAGGGATTCTATTACCCTAGAGGAGGTGAGATCTAGCCTCCATTTGAGAGAGCTAAGGCATATGGTACAGCATGGTACAGATGAAGCCAGTGGCTCAAGTTTGTCAGTACATCAATAGGAAATTAGATGAAGAAGCCAGAAACAATTCAATAACAAGGGCAAAGGCAGAAGCAAATCCAAGGGCAAGTATTCTAAAGATACTTGCAACTATTGCAAAGAAAATGTCCATTGGAAGGCCAATTGTCCCAAGTTGAAAGGTAAAGAGAAAGTTGTTGTTGCAGAAGATTCAGCCTCTGAAGGTGACTTTTCTCTTACTGTTTGTTGCAGTGCATATTCCAATAGTCATTGGATTTTGGATTCAGGTGCATCACATCATATGACTCCAACTAGAGAGTATTTTGACACCTGTGAGCAGGAGGAGGGAGGCCAAGTTACCTTAGCCAATGATGATGTATGTACCCATGTAGGTGTTGACATTGTTAAATTTAAATTGCATGATGGGACTATTAGAACTCTGGAGGACGTATGGCACGTCCCAAATTTGGGGAAGAGCTTGATCTCTTTGATGGCTCTTGATGCAAAGGGCTATAGATATTCAGGAGGTGACGAAAAAATTAATGTCTTGAAAGGCTCGCTAGTTGTAATGAAAGGAGCTAAGTCTTGTCCACTGTATATTTTGCAAGCCACTCCAGTTGTAGGAACAGCAGTCACATCTACATATGATCAGCAAGATCTCTCTGTCATTTGGTACTCTAAGATGGGGCATTTGGAACAGAAAGGTATGCAAAAATTGAGTAGCATGGACAGGTTCGCTGGACACATGTTTGCATGCATTGATATGTGCAAACATTATATATATGGGAAGCAGAAGAGAGTGTCATTTGGGCATGGATAGCATACTTCCAAGGGAGTACTTGATTATGTCCATGCAGATTGTTGGGACCATCTCGGCAGTCTTCTTTGGCAGGTTCTAGATACTTCTTATCTGTTATTGATAATTATTCTAGGATGAGTTGGGTTTTCTTTATGCAGCATAAGAGTGTGGCATTTGCTTACTTCAAGCAGTGGAAGTTGCAGGTTGAAAACCAGACAGATAGGAAAGTGAAGTATCTAAGAACAGATAATGGCTTGGAATTTTATTCTTATGAATTTGAGAACTTTTGCAAGTTAGAAGGCATCACAAGACATTATACAGTTAGACACACACCTCAGTAGAATGGTGCGTCGGCCATCCCACTCTTCCCTTTCCCTTTCTCTTGTAATCCACAATTTGAAGATAGTGAAGAACCCAAGGAGAGACACCCGTGGACGTACCCAAGTTGGGGAACCACATAAATCTCATTTGCATTTGTGATTTGGGTGTTTGGGCGTGCTTGGAACCCTTGCCACGCGTCCAAGCCGCCGCCAACCATGATTCTGACTTTCCTTCGTGTTTTCTCCCTCCTACACGTGCTAATCTCATTCGAATCCGCTGTGCTTGGAAACCTCTAGAAGTAACAGAAGATAATGAGTTAATCCCCACACGAGTGTAGACTGGATGGCATGTGTGCATTGATTATAGGAAGTTAAACGCTGCCACTAGGAAGGATCATTTTCCGCTGCCATTCATGGATCAAATGTTAGAGAGACTAGCGGGGCAGAAATATTATTATTTTTTGGATGGATACTCGGGATACAATCAGATTACGGTAGCGTCCGAGGACCAAGGTAAGACTACGTTCATGTGTCCATTCGGTACCTTTGCTTATAGGCACATGCCTTTTAGTTTGTGCAATGCTCCTACAACGTTTCAAAGGTGCATGATGAGAATTTTTTCTGATATGGTAGACAAATTTTTAGAGATTTTTATAGACGACTTCTCTATCCATGGAGTGACCTTCAAGGAGTGCTTGCATCACCTCGAATTAGTACTTAAGTGGTGTATTAAACAAAATTTGGTGCGGAATTGGGAAAAGTGTCACTTCATGGTGGAGCAAGGAATTGTCCTGGGCCACATTGTTTCAAGTAAAGGTTTAGATGTCGATCGTGTGAAAGTAGAACTTATTGCCACTCTACCTCCGCCTAAGTCTACGAAAGATTTTAGAGCATTTCTAGGGCATGTAGGCTTTTATAGGAGGTTCATTAAAGATTTCAGCAAGATCACGAGACCACTAACTAACCTCTTGGCCAAGGAGCAAGTGTTTCAATTCGATGAAGAATGTAGTAGGGCCTTTGAGCATCTGAAGAATGCGTTGTCATCAGCCCCTGTGGTTCATGGTCGTGATTGGGAAGCACCTTTTGAGCTAATGTGTGATGCTTCTGATTATGCTGTAGGTGCAATTTTGGGGCAAAAGGTCGATAAGCTACCAAGAGTAATCTATTATGCAAGTAAGACCTTGAATGACGCACAACTTAACTACACCACCACTGAAAAGGAATTCTTAGCCGTGGTTTTTGCTTTGGAGAAGTTTCGTGCTTATCTTGTAGGGACGCATACGATCATATATATAGATCACTCCACCCTCAAGCACTTATTATCCAAGAAAGATGCAAAACCAAGGCTTATTAGGTGGATTTTGTTACTCCAGGAATTTGATTTAGAGATAAGAGACAAAAATGATTGTGAAAATGTGGTGGCTGATTACCTCTCTAGATTAAGTGAAGTACCACACTTTGACACAACCATTAGTGATACGTTCTCGGATGAGCAACTTATGTCTATTGGTACAATGCCATGTTATGCAGACTTGGTTAACTACTTGGTGACAAGACTAGCCCCGAACCAAATGTCTAGCCAAGATAAGAAAAAGTTGAAAGCAATTAGAAAATATTTTTATTGGGAGGATCCCTACTTGTTCAAATATTGCCTAGATTAGATAGTCCGTAGGTGTATCCTAGAGGCAAAAATGCATAGTGTTCTAACCTTCTGCCATGACTCGACATGTGGAGGACACTTCAACTCCAATAAAACAGCAACCAAGGTATTGCATTGTGGGTTCTTCTGGCCGAATTTGTTCAAGGATGCATTTGAATTTTGTAAGAGTTGTCCTCGATGCCAGAAGATGCGGAGAATTTCTCGTAGGAACATGATGCCCCTCAAACCCTTTCTAGAAGTGGAAGTTTTTGATGTTTGGGGAATTGACTTCATGGGTCAGTTCCCAAACTCACATGGATCTGTGTATATTCTGCTAGCTGTAGATTATGTCTCGAAGTGGATCGAGGCAGTGCCCACAAGGTCTAATGATAACAAAGTGGTGGTTTGGTTCCTTAAAAATAACATTTTCTCAAGATTTGGAGTGCCAAGAGCAATTGTTAGTAACAGAGGCACCCACTTTTGCAACAGGAGCTTTGAAGCTGTATTGAAAAAGTATGGTGTCACTCATAGGTTAGCAACTCCTTACCACCCCGAAACATGTGGGCAAGTAGAAAATTCAAATAAATAGATTAAGCAAATATTGGAAAAGGTGGTTAAGCCAAATAGAAAAGATTGGTCAGAAAAGCTAAATGATGCACTATGGGCATATCGGACTGCTTACAAAACAATTCTTGGTGCATCTCCTTATAGGTTAGTTTATGGGAAGGCTTGCCACTTACCACTGGAGATTGAGCACAAGGCCATGTGAGCAATTAAGGAATTAAACCTAAATGAAGATGTTGCTGGCAAGAAAAGGAAGCTGTAGTTGGTTGAACTTGAAGAATTAAGGAATGAGGCATATGAAAATGCCAAGATAGTCAAGCAGAAGGCTAAGATCTTTCACGACAGGAAAATTCTGAGGAAGACATTTGCTTCTGGGCAAGAGGTTCTACTTTATAATTCTAGACTGCATTTACACCCTGGTAAGCTGAGATCAAGGTGGGGAGGCCCTTATGTGGTAAAGACTGTATTCCCGAGTGGGGTAGTGGAGGTTGAAAACCTCAAGGATCGTAAGAAGTTATTGGTAAATGGGCAGCGCCTTGAACATTTTATCAATCGACCGTAGATTGGTGAGAAGGTTGATTTGTTTGACCCATTTTACCCTATGCAATAAGGTTTCTGTACTACTAGTGTATAGTGTAGAGTAGTGTTAAGTAGAAATTGTAATTATGCTAGCTTTGTTCTTCTATTTTTCCTTACTTTCTGTGGGCTTGGTGTCACATCTATTTCATTTGTCTTTATGCTGCATTCACTTACTTGACCTGGTTTGTTGATTTATTATGTATTATGTGCTTAATGACTCATCTCATATATCTTGCAGAGTGAAAGGATCTAGCTTTGGGCGGTGCAATCTCAAGCGGTAATCGTTTGCTTAACTGTGTTGTAACATTTTTCTACACCTTGTGGATTTGATTTTGTTGTCTTGAAAAAGGAGGGGTAGAATAGAATAGTGTATGCACGTGTGGACTAGGGTAGACTTAGGGAGATTAGCTAGAGTCTACGATCCATCTGAATCTTTGCCAGAGATGGCAGGTCAACCCCCAATTATACCCATGAAGGATAGATGCTACCCAACTAGGTCGTCTCAACCCACCTGTATTCTGTTACCTAACTGTGATGGCACTCATTTTGAACTAAAGTCACACTATATTGGATAATTGCCTAAGTTTCATGGGTTAGAGAGCGAAGATGCGTATTGGTTAATCCAGGAATTTGAGGAAGTCTACAACATGATGAGTTTCGAGAGATTATCAATGGATGCAGTTCAACTACGATTCATTCCCTTTGGTCTTAAGGATGGAGCGAAGAGGTGGCTGTACAGTCTTCCTCCAAGTTCAATCACAACTTGGGATGAATTCTGTTTGGAGTTTTAAAACAAATACTATCCAATGCATAAAATGATTCGTTATCATAATGAGATTTTATCTTTCAAGCAGACATACGGTGACACATTCTGAAAGTATTTTGAGAAGTTCAAGGATTTGTTGGTCTAGTGCCCACATCATGGAATTGAGAAGTGGCGCCAAACTCAAATTGTGTATGATGGATTGGATGTTCCCAAAAGAACCATGCTGGAATCAAAGTGTCAAGGGAATTTCCTTGACAAAGGAGAGGAAGAAGCCTAGCTGTTTCTAGAGAATTTGGTGAAGAAGACAGTAGTGGGAGACTTCTCATATGGATCTTGTGTTGGAAAGGAGTTGGGGATCAAGAGGCATGCATAATGTGGAACCCTCCACAGCTGTGGAAGCTAAGTTATCTACAATCATGAAGCAGTTGGAGGTAATCCAAGGGACAGGCCAAACCCACACCACCGCACCAACCCCTCATTGTAGAAGATGTAATACTAGTGGGCATGTGGTAGAAGAATGTCCAGCATATATGGGACAAATGGAAGAACCTCCTGAACAAGTCCATGCCTTGTACCAAAGAACACGTAATGATTATACCTCTCAGACATATAACCCAGGTTGGAGGAACCATCCCAATTTCTCATGGAAGAACCAGAACTTTGAAAGGGATGAAAGCCACAATGCCTTTACTAAAGCCAATGCTGGAAACAACCAGTTTCGGCACCAACCAAACCAACCTTCTTTTGATAACCAAGTAGCGGGAGTTAGTCGGAGAGAATTTTAGGAATTGAAGGAAAAGAACATGACTATGGAAAGAAGTATAGAGTCTTTATCTCAAACTTGCAGCCAATTGAGTACACTGATTCAGACTAACGTGCAAGCAGTCACCAGGATGGAGGTGCAAATGGGTCAGATCGCCTCTGCATTGAACAATAGAGAGAAAGGAGTCTTACCAAACCAGCCAGTCCCAAATTCTGACCCATACCACCATTTCCCAAGCAACCGAGCAGTGGCGGGGCTAGTAGTAGCCAGTGCCAGTGACACCAGATCAATTGTAGTATTTGTGTATAATAGTTGTCATTTCTTTTCTTATTATAGTTGTTATATTTTGTTTCATGTTATTTAACATCTTGTTGTTGTTGTTATGTGTTTAGCTTTTTATTAGAGCAAGTTTGTTATTGTGAAAGCACCGCAGGTATGCATTTCTGTTGCCCCATTTTATATATGTGTGCACATTACATTGTCGCATCAGCATGTGCACCTACGCTTCACTCTAGTATGGGGGGGGAGATTATGTACCTTGTGATGTCTTGTGGTTATTTTCTTTATTATTGTGTACTTCTTCGGCATATTTGTTCTTCTTTCCGACTTCTAGATTCTTTGATGTGCGTTGATGCGTATTCTTTTACATTGGGGACAATGTAAACTCTTAAGTATGGGGGGGAGGAAAATATGCCGCCTCTTTTGTGATTTTGTTGTTTTTCGTTCAATTTTGTGTTGATTTTTGTGATTTTGATTAGAATTCATGCTAGAGATTTTGCGAAGTTCATAAGTTGCTGTTAGGATTTATGGGACTTCCCATTTCTGTGAGTGGTGAGTTCACTAGAGCTAAAATGTTGATGTGTTGGGTGAGTCATCCTTATCAATTGAGCTTATGCCTTGTTTTGTTACATATACCCTTTTTGAGAGATCCCAAGCTAAGTGCCACAAATGCAAAAGAGGGTTGCCTCTTAGGTATCCTTTTTGGTGAGTTTATTAGGACCCTCCCAAACTTCTAAGAGTGTCTTTAGGATGTGTTTAGGAGAGTGTCAAGGTACAACAATTGATATACCAAGGAGTTTCTTTTTGGGGGTTGTAGGTTTTTAGTTTTGGAGAAATAAGGTGTGCCTTTGTTTATACCATTTGTTAGTTTGCTTGTTTTGAAAAAAAAAAAAGAAAAAAAAAAGAGAAAAAGAAGAAGAAGTAGAAAGATATGGTTCTTTGAAAAAAAAAAAAAAAAAACGAGAGATGAAAAAGGAAAGAAAAAGAGACTGAAAAAAAAAATACCCATGAAAAATAGTTGAAAGAAAAAAGAAAATAAAAGAAAATAAAAGAAAGGAAATAAAGTAGAAAGGGGGGTCTTTGGAGTCACATGGGATGTGAGGATGAAGTGGGCAATAAATGATAACCTTTCCCATGTTTTATTCTTTTTTCTTTGAGAGTCAGTGTGTGTGATATGTCAAGTGTTGGTACCTTGATTGCTCTGTTTAAGCATTTTTCGACAGCTCTCATATGAAGGGAGGGAGTTAGACACTACACGATATTGTTGTTATCATTGCACAACCTTATATTTGCATTTCATAGTCTTCCATGCGTAGTGAGGGTGAGAACTTCATGTATGCAAGGCAATAAGGCTCTTTTGATTGGGTGACTTCCTACACCGGCTAGTGTGTGCTTGTCCAATCTAAGGAACTAGTGAGTTGTGAGATTTGTGAGCCACCATTAGTGCCTAACAATCTTGATAGCCACGAGTGAACATAGCAGGATTTCGCATGAGTTCTAGTCCCTTCTTGCTTGTATTCTTTTTGTTTTGTGTGTTCTGTGTTTCTTCTTGTTGTGTTTTATGTATTGAATTTTCATGGCTTTATTTTGTTTTGTTCTTTTTCTTTTTATTTGTTTTGATTTGGACTTTGTGGGTGTGTCCACTGAAAGCCCTCCGGAGACAACACTCCACCTTCAAGGTAGCTTGAAGGTTTAACAGCTTACTGCATATGCTAAATGCAGTCGTCACGCCTACGAAAAGGTGTACTACTTAGGATTTTCTTTTTTCCTTTTTCATTATTGAGCTCTCTTTGTATGATCATCATGTTGCTTACTATCTTTTATTGGATTTATTATTGCTAGGGACTAGCAAGATTTTACTATGGGGGATTTGTGCAATCATAATTTATGCATTATACACATACTTATCTCATGCAAATTAAAAGTGCATATATGATTATCATGCTTTATTAACTAGAATTGCATATAACCTTTAATTTATATGAATTGCATGAATATGATACAACTTGATTAAATAATGCACAACTATGACTTCAATTATTATTTTGCATTGGAATGACATGTAAGGCAACATTCTTGATCATATCACATTCCATTATATTATATTTCAATGTCTTGGAAACCCTTGTATGTGATCTTTTGTAGGATTAAAGTTTGAAGCCACATGGGCAAAATTGGAAAGAAGAGAATGTGGACTCTATAAATACAAGAGACCAGAGCTCCCATTCCATTCCCATCTCGAATTAGGGCAATATTTCTTACTATTTTGCATTAGGATTTAGATCATTTGAAGTTTACTTGATTCATATACAAAAACCCCAAAAATATACTTTGATGTATGTGTGAATGAATGATGTTTGGAATGTACGAATGTTGAATGTGTTGAATGCGAATTTTTCATGAGATTTTCCAGCATTTTTAAGGGCACGTTCCAGATGTTTTGAGACTTGTTTCCTACTGAAAACGGGGTGTTCTTACGTGGGTTTATTAGCTGGAAAATATTGGTTCAATTTGAGAAAGTTATAGGGAAAGAAAGGGGTTATAGTGATTGAAAAATTGCATTTTGGATTTCTATTTTTTACGCTGTTTTCCCCTATTTTTTTGGGTGCACATCTTGGATGAGAATTTCCGTATTTTAATAGCTTGTTGAGTGCTTGAAAAGCTCCATTTTATTTCACATTAATTGGATGCGAATGGAGTGAGTTATAGGTATTTCAATTTGATTGTGCTTACAACTAGCTATTGCAGTTTTTGATTTTGAAATTCCAACCATTTGTGGGGAATGGATTTAATGTTTGAATGAGTTTTGATTCCCATTTCACTTGATGTTTTCAAACTTCCGACATTTCGTATCTTAGCACTTTCATTAATCTTCATAACCCAAATCTCTGTGGGATCGATCCATACTCGCCATGTTACTTTAATAGCACCGTGTGCTTGCGGTTTAATTTAGCAATATTAAAAACACCATATAAGTGCGATCTTCCCAACAGTGTCAAGTTTTTATTTTACATAGTAGTGATATCCTTATTGTTTTCATTAATTCATTCATTGATTCCTTGATTTGTTTGTCTGTTGCTATAGATATTAGTTGTTATCATTGATTTAATTTCTTATTACGTTATAATTCTTTTATAGTTTCTGTACAGTGTAGTTAGTGTAAACTCTTCTGTAATTAGTTTTCTAACATATTTTCTCTTGCAAATCTTCCCTATAATTTGTGAAAATCTGAAAGAAATTACTGATTTGAGAGTAAGTGTGTTTGAATTTACTTTTGTGAAGTTATTTGCAATGGATAAGGATAGTTTCTACTCTTAAATTTCTAAATCTGAATGTTCAATCTGTTTTATGCAAGTTCATAATACTAAAAACTGTCTTGTTTTTAATTTGCATGATCTTGTAAGGAATGTTAGCATTAATGAACCATCCTATCCTACTAAAATGGCTATAAATCCATCTGAATCTGTTGCATAGACCTATGCATTTATTGATACATCTAAAAACAATTCTACTGCATGTATTTCTGCACTTAAATTCACTGAATCTATTGAAATGCATGCTGAAATTAATTTTGATTCAAATGTTAATCTTAATCATGCAATTAAGGAGGCTATACTTGCTTTTCATGAATTAGAGCTTGAACGAGAATATCTGTTAAGTAAAAAATAGCCATCTTTTGTATTTGAACTATCTGAATTTTCTGAAGTGCATGATTCTAAATTTTTTTTTGATGCACGTGTTGCTTTAAGATCTGGAAAAATCATGTCTGAACCTATTAAAATTTCTAAACCTTCACCTACTTTACCTGTTTCTGAATCAATTAGTGAAGGGTTAGTTCTGAAATTGATAAAAATCAAATGAAAGATAAAGAAAAATCTGTGGTAAATGAGGATAATGAACACATTAAACAAACTGCTGCTCATTTTCCTAATAGATTAAGAAATAATGAATCTAAAAACTTACCTTTGGATAAAATTAGGGAGATTTTTTAGCAGGTTAGAGTTAATTTACCATTATTAGATGCCATTAGTCAAGTCTCTGCCTTTGCTAAGTTTTTAAAAGACTTGTACATGCACTAAGAAGAGAAAGACTAGGGTACTTAAGAAGGTATTTTTAGCTAAAGTCGTAAGTTCTTGTTTTTCTGATCTGATCCCTCAAAATTATAGTGATCTAGGTACACCCACTATTGAGTGCACAATAGGAGATAGACATTTTGATAGAGCCTTGATTGACTTAGGGGCTGGTGTGAATGTTATGTCCTCTAGTGTCTATATAGATCTAGGACTAAATGGCTTTTAGCTTACCAAAATTCTAATCCAATTAGTAGACCGTTCTATTAGGACACCCTTAGGAGTCATTGGGGACATTTTAATTAAGATTAAGGAGTTTATCTATCGCATAGACTTTGTAGTAATTGAAAACCAACCTACATCAAGAAAGGGTAAGCATACACCTTTGATATTAGGTACCTTTCCTTGCCACTGCTGGGGCAGTCATAGAGTGTAGAGATGGACATGCAACTCACCTATTGCGATGCTAAGGTTGACCTTAACATATTCCATTCTGATCATGAGAGTCTAGAGGGAGTAGATAGAAATGAAAAATTGGAAGCCCAAATCTTGGATGTTATAGATGATAATGATGATGAAAATGATGAATCAACTCTTGTAGATAGTTTTACTGATCCATTAGATATTCCTAGTGAGGAGACATTGTTGATAGATAGTGTGGATGGAGATACCATAGATGTGAACTATTTTGAGCCTTTAGAGCCAGAAATTAAAAATGATGAAAATAAAAATAAAGAACCACCTAAATTAAAACATGCGTTTTTAGGGGAGGATGAGAGTTTTCCTATTATTATTTCTGTTGAGCTTTCATTAGAACAAGAAAGGAGACTCTTAGTGGTTCTAGATAGATATAGGAGAGTCATAGGTTGGACCATGGCAGATATTAGAGGGATAAGTCCTACAATTTGTCAGCATAGGATTTGTCTGGATAGAGCTATTAGACCTTCTAGAGATCTGCAAAGATGACTTAATCCCAACATCAAGGAAGTAGTTAGAAAAGAGATTCTTAAGTGGCTAGACCATGAGATTATTTATCCCATATTTGATAGCCCTTGGGTCAGCCCACTTTAGGTTGTTCCTAAGAAATCGGGAATAATTGTAATAGAAAATGACAAGAATGAACCTAGTACCAACTAGAGTGCAAACTGGGTGGAGAGTGTGTTGACTATAGAAAACTTAATGCTGCCACTTGGAAAGACCACTTTCCCTTACCTTTTGTAGGTCAAATGTTAGAGAAATTAGCGGGGCAAGAGTTCTATTGTTTCTTAGATGGGTATTCTGGTTATAACCAAATTCATGTGGCCTTAGAAGGTCAAGAGAAGACTACCTTTACGTGTCTATTTGGTATATTTGCATTCAAACGCATGCTGTTTGAATTGTGTAATGCACCAACGACATTCTAGAGATGTATGACAAGAATATTTTTTGATATGATTGATAGATTTTTAGAGGTATTTATGAATGACTTGTTAGTCTCGGGGTCTTCTTTTGATAACTATCTAGATCATTTAGAATTGGTACTAGAAAGATGTATAGAAAAGAACCTATTACTAAATTGGGAGAAATGTCATTTTATGGTACAATAAGGTGTAGTACTAGGTCATATTGTATCTAAGAAGGGATTAGAGGTGGATAAGTCTAAGATAGATTTCATTTTAGGTTTGCCACTACCCCAAAATGTAAAAGATGTAAGAGAATTTTTAGGGCATAATGGTTTTTATCATAGGTTTATAAAGGACTTTAGTAAAATTACCCGACCTTTAACTCAACTGTTAGGCAAAGACAAAAAAATTGATTTTTCTGATAAATGTGTAGAGTCTTTTGCTCAATTGAAGTGTGCTTTATCGTCAGCACCTATTGTTCATTCTCTGAGGTGGGATTTACCTTTTGAGCTAATGTATGATGCTTTAGATTATGCAATAGGGGCTACTTTAGGACAAAGAGTGGATAATCTTCCAAGGGTAATTTACTATGCTAGTAAAACACTTAATGCTGCCCAATTAAATTACACCATAATTGAAAAAGAATTTTTGGCTATTGTATTTGCATTGGAAAAGTTTAGATCTTATGTGATAGGCTCCCACACTGTCATATACATTGATCACTCTGCATTGAAGTATCTCCTTGCTAAGAAGGATGCAAAAGCAAGACTTATCAAATAGATTCATTTGCTGCAAGAGTTTGATTTAGAAATAAAAGATAAGAAAGGTTGTGAGAATGTTGTAGCTGACCACCTATCTAGGATAGTCACCCCATGTACAAATATACCCATAGATGATTCTTTTCTTGATGAACAACTTATGTCTATATCTTCTGCAACATGATATGCTAACATTGTAAATTATTTGGTGACAAAACAAATGTCAGGGCATTGGTTAGCTCAATATAGGAAGAGATTTTTAGTTAAAGTGAAAGATTTTTACTGGGATGACCCTTATTTGTTTAAATCATGCCCAAATCTTGTGCTTAGATGATGTATTCTTGATGTTGAGGTAGGTAGTGTATTGTTCTTTTGTCATGACCAACTTGTAGGCAGTCACCTCAATTTTGGGAAAACCACTGCCAAAGTACTTCAATGTGGATTTTATTGGCCAACCTTACATAAGAATGCATTTAATTTTATAAAAAATTGTGCTGAATGTCAAAGAGCGGGGAGATTAACAAGAAGAGATGTGATGCCACTCAACCCAATTATAGAAGTGGAATTATTTGATGTGTGGAGTATAGATTTTATGGGTCCATTGTCGGTATCTAGAGGTTATTCTTATATTCTTTTGGTAGTGGACTATGTGTCTAAATGGATAGAAGCAAAGTCTACTCACAAATGTGAAGTTCATTAGATCAAACATATTTTCTAGGTTTGGCACTCCTAGAGCAATCATAAGTGACAAAGGAACACACTTTTGTAATAAAAGTTTTGAATCTTTGATGAGAAAATATGGAGTCACCCATAAGATGACTACCCCCTGTCACCCACAACCAAATGGACGAGCTGAGAATGCCAACAAACAAATAAAACAAATTTTGGAAAAAGTTATAGGTTCCAAGAGAAAGGATTGGGCTAAGAAGCTTGATGATGCTCTTTGGGCTTATCGAACTGCCTACAAGTCTATTTTGGGCATGTCTCCCTACTGGGCAGTTTACGGGAAGACATGCCACCTACCTATAGAGATAGAGCATCGGGTTGCATGGGGCATCAAGAGATTAAATTTGGATTTAGAGGCAATCAGTGACAAAATGAAATGGCAGTTATCTGAATTAGAAGAGCTTAGAAGAGAGGCCTATGAAAATTTCAGAATATTTAAAGAAAATTTCAAAATATTTCATGATAAAAAG
This sequence comes from Amphibolis antarctica, assembly GCA_024699675.1. Classification (NCBI taxonomy): domain Eukaryota; kingdom Viridiplantae; phylum Streptophyta; class Magnoliopsida; order Alismatales; family Cymodoceaceae; genus Amphibolis; species Amphibolis antarctica. The sequence continues at coordinate 14,288 of JAMKPZ010001039.1, read as the reverse complement.
ATTTTCAAAAAAGAATTTTAGGCAAGGCAATAGGTGCTATTATACAACTCTAGACTGCATTTATTTCTAGGTAAGTTTAGATCTAGATGGACTGGACCTTGTATTGTTAGACAAGTTTATCCCCATGATGCTGTGGAAATATAGAATAAGAAGACTGGGGAAGTATTTAAGGTCAATGGTCATAGACTTAAAAATTATCTAAGTCGAGAAAAGCATAGTGGAAGGAAAGATTTGAATTTAGTTGAGCCTGTATATAGTTCTATGTAAATTCTGTCTTCTGTTTGAATTGCAACAAGCACCTCATTGATTTTTTTGTCTATGTTCTATTGTTTGTACAGCCTTGTTATTTTTTTAAGTCATTAATTGTTTGCTTATTTTTATTTATTCAAAACTTCTTTCCATTAGCATAACCTATTTATTTAGTTATTCATTCATTCACTCATTCAGTTGTTATTTATTCATTTGTTATTCTTTTTGCTAACTTTGCTATGTTGTAGGATGAAAATTTTATACTTCCTGTAAGTGTTTTTAAGTTAATTCATGGGTGTTCTTAGTGCTAAATGGCCTACCTAGCTCCGCAATCCCAAATCCGAGGAACACCCCTGTCCATTCAATTTTGGGAGAAGGACCATCAGCTTCTTCCTCCCTACACCCAAGTTAGCATTTCATTTTATTTTATTTTTTTCTTCTTTTAGCTGTAATTAATTCATGCATGTTCTTTTGGTATTTTGAAGAAGAGATGGAATATACTCAATTCAATGCCTCCATTTTCATATCCAACTCAAGTGAAAATTGTTATTGCTTGTATGACTCTGCATAACTATATCATGGAACAACAAAATCAGACAAAAGTTGATGCCTTGAATGGTGAAGAATCAAGCGATGCAAACATGGAGTGCAACTACCATAATGCACATAATAGTGCAAATGTTTGTGATGATAATAATATGGGTGTTGTACGTGATGTCATTCATAATGAAATAATGACATCAATGATGTGAATAGACACATGTCCACAACCAAACATTCCGAATATTACTTTTTTTCATGTCATGTATTAATGAACTACTTTCAACTACCTATAGGCCGTTGTTGGCCCTACTTGTTATTTTGTTCGTGTGTACTTTTATGAAATGCATGTGTTTGACGTCGTCACTATTTCAGTGTTGACATTATTATTGAAGAATGGATTGATTGTATCCAAATTTATTTTTTCCATTTAATTTGTCATTGATTTTTGACCTTGAACTATACTTTTTAATTTCATGTTTGTCATATATTGCAATGTGTTGGTATATCATGTAACTATTTGACCATCTTTTTAGAATGACTTCTTCAACTTCCTTGGTGTGAATGATTTTGCAGAGCCTTATGAAATTGCCCCTCTGCAACTATGAGCATAAGCCCAAAAGAAAGACCATCTGAAGTCTAATTCACATCACAAAGAGCAAATGGGGATGATCAGACAATGGCTATATTTTTGGATGTATGCATCGACCTAGCAAATGTTGGACATAAACTTGAAACACACCTAGTTAAAAAAAGATACGAATTGTTAGAGAGGAAGTTGTTTGAACAGACTGGATACGTTAGAACGAAACAACAATTTAAAAACAAATTTGACAAACTTAGAAAGGATTGATAGTTATGGAAAACTTTAGAAAGTTAGATAGGAATTGGTTGGGATCCCATAAGAAATACATAGGATGGTGTTGATGATGAATGATGGGCATCATTTAAATTGGTATGTATATTACCATCTAAATATATGTATTACCAACTTTTATTTACTTGATTATTCTAATCACAGCAACACATTTTTCCAGCATGATCCAGGTTGTGAAAAATTCCGTAAGAAGGGCATTACGTTTGTCGATAAATTAGGGCAACTTTTTGAATGGATGATAATCACAAGAGGTAGCTATCGTATTCCTTCAAGGAGTATGGGTGTGACTACTGTGAGGAGTGCAACTCCTTAAACTAGAAGTAGAAGTCCTGAACCTATGCAGCAATGTACTGGAGAAGTTTTGTCTCTAGTACACAAAAGGAAAAAAATTTATATTGGAAAAAATTGATGTCATTGCAAATATTATGACCAAGTTCAAGGACAAGGATAACCAACTTTCAATTGATAGATGTCAGGATACCTTGCTTAGCATTGGGGTGAGTTGGGGTTCGGAGCTATAGAAGTTTGCATTGGTACTTCTCTAACAATCAAGTAATAAGGATACATTTTTAGGTATCCTAGGGAACAAAGAGAAGGAGTGACTCAAAAATTGTAAGGCAATTGATAATAAGAGTTTCACCTTCATGATTTAATGAACTAGCTGCTACTTTTTAAAGTTGTATATGAACATTGTGAAAGAGAGAACATTGTACATGAACTGGTTGTTGCTCTTTCATCCAATTTTGTCTAATGAGTGTAGTGTGCTTAAGTGGAAAAAGAATTTTCGACAATAAATGACGGATATTTTGTCAAATAGGGGATGGGAGGTCAGAATTTCCATCATTAAAGGATAGATATTCTGTCCTTAATGGAAAATATGGGGAAAAATAGTGCAATTGGAGGAATTTTCGTCATAAAATGATGGATATTCCGTCGAACAAGGGGATAGGAGGTAGGAATTTCCATTATTAAAGGACGGATATTCCATCCTTAATGGAAAATATGGGGAAAAGCAGTGCAATTAAAGGGATTTCTTTCATAAAATGATGGATATTCCGTCCAAGGGGATGGGAGGCCAGAATTTCCATCATTAATTAAAGGGCGGATATTCCATCCTTAATGGAAAATATGGGAGAAAATAGTACAATTGGAGGAATTTTTGTCATAAAATGATGGATATTCTGTCCAATAAGGGATTTTATGGTAGAAATTCTGGCATAAAAGGACAGATATTTCGTCGAACAAGGGGATGGGATGTCGGAATTTTCATCATAAAAGAATGGATATTCCATCCAACAGGCAAATATGAGGGAAAAACATTGAAATTAGTGGAATTTCCGTCTAAAAATAACAGAAATTCTATCCAACAGGCCTATAAAATGGGGAAAAGCTTTCCACTTGGTGAAATTTCTATCTAAAAATGACAAATATTCCATTTAACATGCCTAATATTAATTAATTTTATGTAACGTTGTAAAATATTATTAACAATGTAAGTTGAAATATTATTATATTGTAAAATTAGTAATATTAATTTTAAATTCCACTTATTGAACTTTAACTGAAATAAATTATATTTTAAAAAAATATTACAAAAATTATCTTTAGGAGTTTGTCTATATTATATTTTTTAAAATTATTACAATTTTTTGTAATATTGTAAAAAAAATTATTGACATCAGAGATTTAAAAGAGAAAACAAGTTTATCATTTCTTGTAACATTATAAAATTTATTCCAATATTGTAAAAAATGTTCTCGTTATAATAAAGAAATGTGTAATTTTTTGTGACATCGTAAAAAATATTATTATATTGTAAATAATGATAATATAATTGTATCAAAAATATTATGATATTATAAAAATATTATTATATGAAAAAAAAATTAATAATTTTTTTTATAATAGGCAGATCTTTCATCACAATAACGAAAGGAAGAAGGCGCATCTTTTGTCAAATATAAGTTTTTTTTTTAAAAAAAAAAATGTCGGAGAATACACAAACCCATGGATCTTTCGTAACAATTATAACAAAAGAATCACTCCATTACTCCTTGTTTCCAAACAAGGCTTAGGAGGGAAGGGAAGGAGTTGGTCGCAGGCTGGAGAGTGCGTGGGAGGGGTCAGTCTCATATATCTAAAATATTTTAAAATATTAAAAATGCTTCCAAATATTGCATTTGTTGTGAAGTTTTTCAATTGTATTTACTATACCATGATTGTGTATAGTGAATTAATCAATCATAAGTTACGTGGTAAATTATACAATGAGAATTTGTGTATCAAAATTTATATAGTAATAATGGTATATGAGAATGTAGGAAGAAGAGGAAAAATCTTTCAAAATGAACTCTTACGAGAAATTTGTGTTTTTGAAAAGTATAAAAAATACAAAAGTGATAAAAATAACAAATCAAATTTTTGATACTTTTCACATTTTCAAAACTTAGAACTTCCATTAAAGGGTTCGGCATGTTAGAAATCTCAAAAAATGAAAATTTTGAAAAAAATTTAGAATTTCAGGTTTTTTCATTTTGAAAATTAGAAAGAAAGTTTAAATTTTTCCATTATTACAAGTATAATTTTTTTCCATTATTTTCTACCGATTAAGTCAAAAAAATTCTTAAAAATTTTATTACAACATACTTTGCTGACTTCTTACATTTTTCTCAATCTCTTTTGATTATTGCTAAACTCGTAATTACAAAAAATATATAAAATTATATTTAAAATATATAAAAATTTTAAATTAACTTTTTAAAATTTCTAGTATAAATAATTTTAAAAATATTTTATTTTATAATTTTCCCTTTCATTTTTCCTCTTTTAAATTTTTATTTCTCAGTTTTTCTACGTACAACTCATTGATTTTTTATAATAATCTTTAATTTTTTATATTTTTATTTTGTAAAGTTTTTAAAAAATATTCTTTCGTACATGTACACATCCTACCGTCGGATTCTTCGCTGTGAAACCACACCCAATCTTTTCAAAAACAATAAAAAAATCCAGAAAAGCACGGGTGGTTGACAGGTGGCACCTATGCTGACTGCCGGATTCCAGCTGTCGGTCGAACGACCCACGCCTGAGTCGATTCCACTTCGGTAAAAAAAAAAAAGGTTGCTGCGGCTGTAGACGTCTTGTCAATGCTGCAGGTAGTATCGACACCTGATGTGTCATGATTTCCCACGAACCTATCGCTGCATTTGTAAAATTTAACGTTTCCATCGGAATTAGTCGGAGCGTACGGTCGGCGGTACCCACTTGCGTTGTGCAGTAATGCATGGGAATCGCCAGTACCCACTTGGGGCGTACGTCCGGCACTGCGCGTGGCATTATCGTAATTAACATCTGAAAATATCATATACCGAAGGTACATACGATGTGATGGCCTGAGCCGGTGAGCCCTGAGGAAGTAGCCTCGTGAGCGGTACCACAAACTTTTTTTTCTGTCAATGTGTCTATCGCTGCTCTCAACTGCGTGCAGCCTTTTTTCGTACTAGCATCATAATATTGTACGAAAATAGTCTTTTAATTTAAAATAAATTACGTACTCTTTTAATTTTAATTGTAAGATTAACTTTCATTTGGTATAATTTTTATCGTACAAATAATGTAATAATAATATAAAATATTTTAAAAATAATTTTATCATATTTTAAAAATATATATTTATTTTTCTCAATTTTTTTTACTTTAAAAAATAAATATTTAATATTCAATTAGTAGATTTTTCAATCTCACGTTTTAGGTTTCGGTTTCTTTTACTTTTAAAAATCACTTATGTCATACTATTATTACGTAAATTTTAATATACAAAATTTTATTATTTAAATTACTATATAATTTTAATTTAATTTATAAAATTAATTTTAATTTTAACTTTATCAAAACTTAAAAGATTGTTCTCAAACGTACATTTAATTTGCCTATAATAGAATAGTTAGTTTTATTTAATGAACCGTGAAGTTTGTGATAATACAAAATATTTTCATGTGCGATTCGCACCTCCCATTTCTTTGGTAATACATTGTAAAATTGGTTTTTTCAAATATTATATTAAGATAATTTTACTAAAATTTTAAATTTAAAATCGTAAATTTTAATAAAAGATCTTTCAACCATCATCAACAAATATTTTTCGTTTATCTACTTCAATCAAAATGAACTGCAAGGGTCGTATTTAACTAATTCAATTGATATAATATATACATCTTGATGAATCGAACCCAAGCCTAAAGTAACCACCTGGATTTTATCGAAAAGATTACAGGATTTTTACTTAAAGTAAATAAGCATCGGTCTGTGATTAAAAAATCAACCACTGGTTATTGGAATAGAAAAAGGATGAATATTATAAGTTGAGTTGAAATTCAATACAGTCGTAACGTCGTTATTAAATAACTATATAAATTTAAGTCAAATAATTTTTAAAAAAAAATATTATAAAATTACTAAATAATTTATAGATTATTTCACTAAAAAAAGTCATGGGCTGGTTGTTTTCCTAATTATTGTCGGTCGGTTGCCCTGGCCTTCTCCACAACGTTCACCGTAGACATTGGAACATCACCGGCGGACGGATGGACGGGAGAGTTGCTTTCCTAATTTTCGGTTGCCGTTCTCCACAACGCCGTAGATACTGGACATCGCCGGAGGGGTTGACGGCAGAGTTTGTACCGGCCGGCGGCGATGGAGGACGGCGACCGGCAAGAAGATGATACGTCCACTTGACTTGCAGAAAAAAGAAAAGAAAAAACATGACACTTCCATTATCAACCACAGGTATTGTAGCGGGCACACGTCATTAATTATTCTAGTGTCTGCGGGCCATATCGTTTTTTCTTAAAATTTTTTTTTCCAAAGCTAAGAGGGTCTGGTAGCTAGCCATCGATCGTCCCCCACCTGCATCTCATTCCTTCATCTCCGAATCGATATCTCATCGTCACATTCGTTCCTTTGTCGTCGATCGCTTCCGATCCGCATCCCTTTCGATACGTAGCAAAGGAAGGCGATACAGAAGATAATGATCAGGAGGATCAACAACGCCGCAGCAAGGCAGGCGACCTTCTGCAAACGACGGCGGGGCTTGCTCAAGAAGGCCGAGGAGCTGTCCATTCTCTGCGACGCCGACGTCGGTCTCATCGTCTTCTCTGCCACCGGCAAGATCTTCGAGTTCTCCAACTCCAGGTCTGTATAGACCAAACGCTTATTATAAACTTTTTTTTAAAAAAAAATTGATTTTTACAGGCACACGCGCGTATGTATGTAATTAGCTGCATAAACACGGTACGTGAGCGTACTTCTGCGATCGTTTTTCATGAGTCTCGTTTTTTGCGTTCATTTATCTCCTTAATTGTTTGTCTGCTTGATTTACCTTTTATAATTTCTGGATTCAGATCTAGGACTTGTACCATTACGTATATGTATATACATACATCTGAAGCGTCTGTTTTTAATTATTTCGATGGGTTGAGATATTCATAACTGTACTTGCAGTCTTTAGACGCGTGAGGGCTAGTTTTGAAGTTTCTTCCTCTGACAGTGGAGGTCAATTTTGGTTTCAAGTCTATATAAATTTTTATTGTACAAATTTTTATCTTACAATTCACAATAAATTTCAATTCCAATTAGTAATGAAACTTAACTCTTAATTCCCTATAGTGTTTGAAGTTAGAACACCTCGGTACCAAACATACATTATGATTATAGGTATAATCTTGATGAATATGACTAAAACCAAGTCAAAATTTTAATAGATCAACACATGATTATATATACTGTAGATTAGTTAATTATATGATTACATTCTAATTTATTTAAAAAATAATTAAGAAATAAGAAGTACATCTAAGAATGCTTCCTAAAGGTACCTTTAAGAACCCTTTTCCTGTAATATATATATATACACGTAGATCTCCTTCATACCCTTCGAAAAAAGGCCTTTTAAATCTTCATATTTGTTCAAATTTTCAAAATCAATTGAAATTGACTGAAAAAGTTCATTATAATCGATATAAATTCAGATGTAGCCCTTATTTTTATCATTGTCAAGGTATTCCAACACTCTTCCTTTGAGTCTTTTATTTATATGCATGTTTACAAGTATTTTACAAGTGTATGTATGTGAATTTCATCATATGTAACATTCCATACAAATTTTTTGTTGAGACGAATAGTCTCACATCAGAAATAGTATCGATGTTAATTCTACTTATAATATAGTTGAAAACCCTCTAATCACTTAGCTAGGTTTTGGTAGAATATCAGACCTCTTTACTTTTTTCATTCACAAAATTCTTATTTCTAATTTAAACTATCATGAAATTAGAATAAAAAAGGTGTACTAGGTTTATATGGATCGAAGTTCATACCTAAAAGTGACATATAGCTAGCAAATACCACAAATCTTATTTGATCAGTTTATGAGTTATTTCTTCTAATTTTAGGCAACCTATAATACGTAAATAATCATTTATATCTTCTCATTACTAGATTTAAAAATAGTAAATATCAAGATACATACAAAATCGTATAATCATGCTTTACTTCATATACTAGAGCTCAAAGATCACTTTCTAATTCACATATAGACTCGATAATCTAGTCAATCACTATTACTAATATATATAGAATCAAAGTAATCATTGTTAGATATACCATAATTAGGCTCATCAAAAATCACATGTATCATCACTATTGCTAATTGTTCTTGATAAATAAAACTATTACAATTGAAATTCGTTTTTATGTTGAATGTTGATTTGTGAAATATCAACATTTGTTGGACTTTAGTGGAAATAAAAGTAGAAGTTTGTTACAAAAACATAGAAGTCTATGTACAACAACAAAAATATTACAAATTTTGAACAAGCTAAAGAGAGACCCATCTGATGCAATCAAGGTGGTGGAAAGAGCAAACAAGCACATTTGGTGGAGTAGGTGAGGTGGAGCAAATAAAGCACATTTGGTCCCTCACTTGTGGCTTGTTTTTATTTTTTATATCTACAAGTGTTTAGGGTGAATGTCTACGAATTGATTTTGATATCATGTTAAAATTTCATCTTAAAACTAATCACCAATGAGTGAAAGAATTATTTATATATTAAGTCTACTTTATTTCCTACATTTATCAATATGAGACTATTCTAACAAGGTAGAGTACAATTAGGGGTTTGGGAAGAGAGAAAGAAACAAAGAGGGAGTAGACAACCAATTAAATGGAGAGTGTGTGATGTCCATCACGATTTGTTGTAGATGATGAAGAGGAACAACAATTAGGAACTGATTCCTCTAGTAGAGATAGGATTGTTGTTCAATCGGAGTGTGAAAATGAGGGGCAATGTTGAAGGTGGTGGCAGTGGGGGAAGGTCAAAGGTTTGTGTGTTAGTCATGGTTGAGGAGGAAGAGGATCGAGATCTTGCTAACATGTACCATAATGTTAGATAAAGTGAAGCAAGTGAATTATGGAGGAGAGGGAAGGTGAAAAGAAAAGATTTCAAAGAAGCACCACACAACACTTGCAAAAGTAAAATATTAGGAAAGACTTCAAGGAAATGGGTGTATGTTTATAAAGGTGTGGTTAGAGGTTTATGAAGGGTAGAAGGTATAGGATCAATATGTGTTTTAGGTGTTATTTGACTAGATCAAAGTAAAATATTATGTTCATGGATGTGTAGGGTTAGCATTGTTGTAGGATAACTGTCTTGTATGTAATGAATGTAGGTGTGGTTTGGTGGAACCTTTTTTACATGTTAGCTTATGCTAGAAAAGGTGCAAACCATTTCAATTAGTTGTCGAGTTTAGAAAATGATGTTTCACTTGATATGTATTAATTACATTGAAGTAAAATTAAACCATTCACATTCTCTTCTCCATTGCAGTATGAAGGAGATCATCGAAAGGCATGTTGAGCATTCGAAGAACCATTGGCGACCAGATGAGTTATTTCATGATCTAAATGTAAGAGTTGATGTATGACATGCATCCATCAATTGTTATGATCATGCATGCATTTTAATTTGTCCCAAATAACTTAATTGTTATATAGTGCTAATTATTTTGTGATTAATTCTGAGAAGATGTATCATTCAGCTACAATAGTTTTAAGAATACCACTATTTCTCTAACTCTTCAGATTATTTCGAATCTTTAGGAAACATAAAACTCACTACATTTATCAAAGCAACAGGAAGCTTTTTTTCTATATATGTAATTAACAACTTGCATTAAACAAAATGTTAGTCATTTGCAATCGTTCCAGGAAAACATATAATGTTGGATTATGTGATACCTTTTTCCAATAATCCTACATTTTAATGCATCTTTTCCATTATTGCCCTCATGTATTGATGTGGGAGGATTTCATTGTGTATGTTTCTCTAGCAAAACTGTGATAGCTACACACGATTAAGCGAAAAAGCTGTCCAGGCAAATCACATTTTGCGGTATTGATTTTTTTGATCATTAATTAATGACCTTGTAACAAAAGCTTCGATTTTATTTCATGGAGTGTTTGCATAGGTGTGCATTACTCTTGTTCCTTCTCCAGGCAAATGAAAGGTGAGGAGATTGAAGGGTTGACGTTGGAGGAGCTCCACAGGCTTGAGAAAACCCTTGAGTCGGGATTAGGCCAAGTTCTAGATAGTAAGGTACGATAGATATATATACATATCTTGCCTCTCTTGCTAACTTTGATTAGTTAACTACGTACGTGTATATGTTCACTGCATTTGTTGCACTGCTTAATTAATCAATGGGGCCTTGGCTAACTATTCCTAGAGGGAGAAGATAAGAGAGGAGATCAATGGCCTTCGAAAAAAGGTAAAATTTTTCTACACGTCAAAATATTAGATTTTGATAATTACCATTTTCTAAATTTCCTAAAATGGCGAAATAAGAATCAAGAAACTTTTTCTAGACAATAATCTTAGAAAGTTTTATGTAGCTTCAGATGCATTCTCTCTGATTTTGCAAAAAAATGTGATGGATTATATGTCATTGTAGATGAAGTAATTTGTCACTAAATCCCTTAAAATAGTAATAGATGTGTTCCGTCATTATTGACATTATATGTCACTTATTGTACATATTTAGTGATAGATTAGATAATCTATCACTAATAAATTTCTATTGTGACATCTCGTATAGTGACAAATGACCTAGTGCTTTAGTAACAGAGTTTTGGATTTTTAAATCTGTTACTAAAGATCGACTTTCTTGCCGTGCCCCCTACTTTGCAATAAATATATATTATACTTGTGATTTTGGTTTTGAGATTTTGGTTGTTTATTTTTTTATAGGCGTATATTAGTTTTACCATTGTTCATACCAGTAAGTAGTAAATAAACTTTTGCATAGTTAAGTTTTAAATCAAATGACTTTTATTTGTTACTTACATTTACAAAATTACTGTTACTGCTATATAAATATATATATATATGTATGCAAGTGCACATGCACGTGTAACAAAAATTATTTTATTTTGCCTTTTGCTATTTTGCCCACCCAGATTTACTTATTAGTGTTAAATTCATTTTTTTAATGGCAGGTCTTACATTTGACAATGCATTTCATAATATTAATTAGTTAGTTAGGGTTTATTTAAAATGGGGAAAAAATAGCTCAACTATTGATTCAAAAATAACTTCTGCATTACTTAAACTAGTATATATTTCAGTATTACCGTTCTCAAAATAATCTTACTACTACAAATCAAAAGCTGATATCAGTACACAAATAAATCCAGAAACGTAGAGGGCTAGCCAGAAGATTTATAATCTGTTTGCCTAAATACAAATTCCAAAGGTCTTTCTAACCTGGGGTGGTCATATTTTAGATTCCATATTGTTATGTTTTTCAATATTTTGCCGGTGGTAGCTAGTGAAAGAACATTACGCCCAATTGATTTAGCGGTGGAGAATTGAAGTCTTTCGACGCACTAGCTCGTAGGTAATTTAATTGATTTAATGTTAGACATTGCCAAATATCTTACATATATTTCAACAAGTGGATCTTTTTTCAATTACTTCACCATTAATTCCCCTTGACAAATGCATATTTAATCTGCTTCGTGTGCCACAATGCAATGCAGGTGCAACAGCTGACGGAGGCAAACGCAAGACTGAGGAAGCATGTAAGTAACCAAGCATTCTAGCTCGTTGCTGCACATGCATGCGACTCTTCCGATTCCCTGCATAAATTTAATTAATTAGGAGGGGTTTGTGTCCGTTAAATGGAAAATTTGAAGAAATTTTTATTTTTGAAATGTTGAAAATTTAAAATATTTTTAATTTTTAAAAAATTAAATATAAATTTTTCTAATTTTTTACAAATGTTTTTATAAAATTTTTCATTTCTAGATTTTTAATATTTTAATAATAAATTAAAAAAAAAAAATTCTTTTTCATTAATTTTCAAGGAACACAAATTCTCGTTTGGTAGTAGTTTTTTATCTGTCTTATAATTACTAGCTAGATGGATCATTTTCTTCATTCATTCAACTAGGTTGATCATACATAACCTTGAAATGTAGTTGGCGCTGCGAGCAAAAGAAGTGACAATGGATGGTAATAAGCAACAACAGGTGTACATGGACTGCGAGGCCGTTGGGCAATCCGCTAGACTTGCATTCAATCTCAACGAGGCCATTTAGGTGATTCTGGTGTTCTACAACAACAGTAAAGTGTAGCTGTCCTCTTCATGCATGTTTGGTTCCAATACTTTGTGATATTGACACTCACATGCGCACTTGCGATGTGATTTTCTTCTGATTGATTAGCTGATGAACATAACTGTGAGGGGAAAAGAGTTGATTAACGACCTAGACATCATGCACAATGATGATTAGTCTTTCGAGTCCATCAACGCCAACTCTGTGGAGCCTCAGTAAAGCAGTGATAGTAATTCAGACACAGCTCAAATTAGGGTAAGCAGATCATTGTGTCATTAAGTTTTTAGTTTATAGTGTCTCCACTCCATACGTATGAATAGATCAAGATCAATGTGCATGGTTTTGAACTTTTTAACTACTGTTTTAATTTTCTTATTAATTAGGGAAGCAACAAAATAAGTGAGAATATACTACAAGAAAATAAATTAATAGTGATAGACAAATCCATCACTTTAAGCTTTAAAATTCGTCACTATAAGTCAAACACATCTGTCACAATTGTCACCATCACTATAATATCGTGATGGATTGATACAACTATCATGGATGACGTTATTTATTGGGACTAATCTCTATGGGTCACTAAATAATGATTTATTGTGACAGATGATGAATACACGGATAGACTATCTATAGTGGTAGATGAGATTTTACATCTGTAATTTTCTTGTAATGGAATTGGGTCTTTTTTTCTCCTACCTTTGTGTGCAATAATTAATCTAGCCAGCCTGGAAATGTTTGTCTGATTCTTTCTTCTCCAATTGCCGGCTTCCTTTCTCTTTCTGAGCAACATATAGTTCGGATGAGCGCATGGATGAGACTGCTATATATATACATATATCGTTTCCCAAAGACATACTATATATGTGTGTGTGTGTGTGTGTGTGTGTGTGTGTGAGTGTGTGTGTGTGTCTGTGTAGAGAGCTCGACGAGAACTATCCTCTTGCCTTCTATTTATGATTTAGTTTACAGTTCGTCTGTCAGGGATGCCACACATCTCCATCTTATCTTTGGACGACGTTCTTCTCTGAATTGATGTCTGTCACACTGAAATTTGTTTGAGAAAAAAATGTGGTCATGGACGAGACTGCAAGTCTGTATTTATATATCCTTCAGGGACGTACTCCAGATCTTCTATCCCAATCGCCGTGTTCTAATCAACAACTAATAATGCATTACATCATAGAGTGCTGTGATTAGCATAATGGTAGACTTGGGTTTTGGAAGAGTGCTGTGGCAACTAATCCATTAGGCTATAGGCTACATTTGAAATCTGCATTGAATAGTTTCGTGCCAATTATTAGAGCTTAGGATTTAAGGTTTCGTGTTACGTTGTAATGATTGTTGTATTGGAATAATCCCACTTTCGCTTCAAAGTCAAACTTTGATGCATGTGTGTTTTCATTTAAGGTTAGGGTTTAGAATATAAGATTTGCATTTGATTTGTCTATCATTAATACGTACAGTGAAAAACCTTTCCGTAACATAGTAACATAGAGTGCATCTAGCTTGATTTGCGTTCGACTTGTCTACTTAAAACGTTTAGCTTCAAAGTTGAAAAAGCTGCTCTCAAGGTGACTTGATCGAGAGGGTAATGTTGTAACTGCTTCGGTACCATGAGAGAGTGTGAAAGAACACGCTTGATCTGAAAAATGATGTTGCTTTTCATTAAGTGAAGAAGATACAACTCAGGGTATATATTTAAACGGTTCAAAATTAGGGCTACCACTTCAAACGTTAAATATTGATCATATGACATGATAATTAACGTCTCGGTCGTGGATTTTTAACTACGTACTCTGAATTAAGGAAGGTTACATTAGTGTCGGATAGGGATGTGTTAATTGGCCACCACTTCAATTGTTGTTCAAAGGTATGGCTTAAACTGCAGGATAACAAGAAGCCTCTTTGGATTTTTTGCGTTTTTTTTTTATGTTCACGCGCCAATGT
>JAMKPZ010001038.1:0-80218 GCA_024699675.1 Amphibolis antarctica | reverse complement strand
ATTTTTCTTTTTCTATTGTTGATGCTTACTCTTGGTTCACATGAATCTATCCCATTAAATCCAAATTTGATACATTTGTTTGCTTTAAACATTTTAATGTCATGATTGAAAATCTTCTCCCTAAAAAAATTAAAACGATTTAAAGCAACAATGGTTTCAACCACCTATTTGCTTAGAGTTCATTTCACAATATGGTATTGTCCATCGATTTAATTGTCCTTACACCTTCCCTCAAAATGGCGTTGTGGAGTGAAAACACCATCATCTTGCAAATATGGGATGCTATCTCTTGTTCTCAACTTCTCTTCCTCCCACCCTTTGGGTGCATGATTTTCAAACTACCAATTTTATTATCAACCACACTTCCATTCCTCTTATAGTGGTAATGTTTTTCCATACGAAAAATTATTTCAAGCACCTGTAGATATTCTGGACTTCAAGGTCTTTGGCTATTTGTGTTTCCCACTAAACACACATTCACCTTACAAGTTGAACCTGCATACTATATCATGTGTGTTCATTGGGTATGCTACTAATTACGAGGGCTACCTTTGCCTCCATCCCCCTTCTAGCTGGGTATATATTTCACAACATGTTCTCTTCAATGAGCATGCCTTCCCTTATCAACAATCGTACAACACACTTGGACATCTCCATCTCTATTTACATTGCCACTTCCACCCATTCTTCCAACGCTACATGATGCTCGTACCTCCCCCCTCCTGAAGAGCCAATTACCATGCCTTCACATCCTATAAGTCCTTCACCAAGCCCTCCACCATAGATGCATCACCTTTTTGATCTGTATTAAAACACCACTCCTATGTAAACAACTACGTTGCAAGCTCGGACCACTAATGGTGACTTCGTGGAACCACACTACCATACAATGCCAAGAACTTCCAACATTGTCATTGTGCCATGGATGAAGAGTATCTTGCCTTGTTGTAGAATCAAACATGGACTCTTGTTCCACCACCCATCAGCCACCACATAATTGGCTCCAAACGGGTGTACAAGATCAAGTCATAAGCTAACAACACAATCGAATGCTTCAAGGCCCGCCTTGTGGCCAAGGACTATCACCAACGGCAGATAGGAACACCATCTGCCTCGTCCTATCCTTGGCTGCCATGTTCAAATGGGAACTTCATCGACTAGACATCCAAAATGCCTTCTTGAATGCTACATTTTGGAGGAGATTTACATGCACCAACCACCTAGCTATGTAAATCTAGTACACCCACACTATGTCGTCTCTATAGGGCACTCTATGGAGTTAAACAATCACCACATGCCTAGTTCCAATGCCTTCGAGTCTTTCTTAATTCAACTTCAAATCCAACCTCTCAAATAGCTCTCTTTTCAATGGGCATTTTTACAAACACATTATAATGTTACTGGTTTATGTTGATGATGTTGTTGCAGGTAGCCATCCACCTACTGTTGCAAGCTTCATGACCTCTCTACGACAAACCTTATAATGTCATCACCTTGAGTGGTTCCATTACTTCCTTGGCTTGCAAGTTTCCAACCACCAACCCACCATTTTCCTTTCTTAAGAGAAGTACGTCATCAATCTTCTCAATTAATTTGGAATAAAGGACTGCTCTTTAGTTGCCACCCCCCTCCAGGGTGGCACACATCTTTGGCGATGGCACTCTTGTTCCATCTTTGGCGATGGCACATCTTTGGCAATGACACACCTTACGATGGCACTCTTGTTCCAAAACCCACTTGATATCACAACATCATTGGCGATCTCTAGTATTTCATGTTGTCATGCCCCAACATCGCCTATGCTATCAATCACATGGCACAGTTCCTTCACACACCAACTACTACTCATCCCCAAGTAGCCAAACATGTCTTTCGCTATATTAAAGGCATGATATCCCTTGGTCTCACATTCCGTCCAACTTCTCTCACGCTGACAACATAGTCAGATGCAAACTGTGCTGGTGACATACAAGTGTTGTGTTCCTTCCAATTCTCACTAATTCTACGAAAACTAAAAAGGTTTTGTCATTATTCATTATTTAAGGTACATGAATTGATAAACATCTATGTAATTAAGGGAGAGATGAGGTAGGACTGAACCGACATTTGCACATAACATTCCACATATACACCCATTCAAGATTTTGAGAAATATTTTGGTTCGAAACAAACCAAAAGGATAATAACATAGTGATAAGAAGTTTCAAATAACCAAATTATGTTGTATTGCAGCAACAACCACTTCCTTTTTTCTGTTTTTCAAATAAGTAGATTGCTGTTGTGATTTAACTGAAAGTTTCTTTGTAAGTATGTGCAAGATTGCATGCATGTGATAAGCGTACCAAATATGATAAAAATAAAACAATATCAAAAACAAGTAGAAAACAGAAACTATAACAAATTATTACCAGAATGGAAAGAGATATGTAGGAAAGATTGGACACAGCAGAGCACAAGGCATCAAGCTCGTCCCTTGAGCTACAGCACAGCACCATCGGAAGGTTGGGACGCCTCCCCGTCACCCCCAGTAGATCCACTAGCGTCTCCTTCACACCCAAAATCAACTCCCAACCTTCAACATCACAGAGCGCAAGAATAAAAAACCAAAGAAGAAATGGATACACATTCTTCTTTCCAATCCTACCATCTTGAACTGTACCCTGTCCACGGCCACATAGAAATGTCTCCCTTGGCTTCACCCAAACAAAAAAACAAAAACCTAATGTTTGAATCGTTCCAGACGAGATGGTAGGTAGAATGGGAGGAGTCGATGCAGAGAAGATGACGATGGTACCTGAAATGATGGGAAGGAGAAGGAGATGACGTGGAAGGATGAGGCGGAGTCGGTGAGGGTGGTTCCGGCGAGGGGGCGTCGATGGCCATGCCGACACCACGACCACTTCCGGGTGGAGGAACTCCAGATTTGGGTCGGTTCATTGGGTTTCAGATACCATCGACCAGATCCTGATGATGTCTACAGGCAATAATCTATTTTGGTTTTTTGTGGGGACTGGTTGATTATATAATAAACCATGAGATATTCTTCTGTTCAGGAATATTTTTCTTCTGTAAGACCAAATCACCGGATGAGTCCGTTGACATGGAACTGCAACTAATACAACAGTTTTTTCAAAAAAAAATTAACTTTGCGTGGGAGGTTTGTGTCTATTTGAAATAAGTGAAAAAAAATTTAAATTTTTTTTTAATAATTAAAATATTAAAAATTTGAAATATTTTTAATTTTTTTAAAATTAAATATAAATTTTCTTATATTTTTATAATATACATAAATTAACTCATAAAATTTTTTATTTCCAAAATTTAAAATTTCAACAATAAAAAAAAAATTTAATTTAATTTTTTTTTTCATTAATTTTCAAAAAGAATAAATCCCCCCTTAATGATAATTTTGAAAAATACAGAAAAATATATACAGTTGAATGATTGAATGCATTGATTTTAACTTCAAATCATTACTTCGAAGTAGTATTGTAATTATATTTTTAAAAGACTAATGTTAAAAAAATTAATAGTTTAGGAATTATGTTTATTTATTTGAACAAAAAATTTTATAATGTTTTTACGTTATCTTTGATAAGTTTATTTTTTTAAAATACGATGTAATTAATATTTGATGATATTTTGCTATTGGTAATGATTTTTATTATAAAGGATATTTTAAATGTTAAATTTAATATATATATATACATAAAAATACGTTTATCAAATTTTTTACGTTTTAATCATCTAATAATATTTCAACCATAATTAAACATATTTTGTATTATTGTAAACATTTTCTCATCACTTATTACATTTCACAATTTGCATTCTAAAAAATAAAGTCCATAAGAATAGAATAGATATATAAAAAAAAGTTATTCATAAAAAATATAAATTTTAAAAATATTTTCAAAAATATTATTTTTTGTGATTTTGTAATACTTTTTTATTTTTAATAATGTAGACAGAAGGACGTTTGCATCTTTTAGGTGAAAAATGTAAAGAGATGTAAAGAACTGTAAAAAGCAACACCTGATTTTGAAAAAAAAAAAACATGAAATAAACTAATGAATAAGAGTTAAGAAGTGTTACAATAAAAAAATTTGTATGTTTATTTAATTTAAAAAAAAATAACTCTTGCCAACGTCAGGAACTTACACAAACAATATAAAAGAAATTAACCGTATAAAATATATATATTAATAAACGATATAATAAAAGTAAATTTTTTTATTATAATTGTTAAAAAAAATTCTTTTTTACCTTGTGAATTATGTCAACTTAAAAAATATGAACTTCAAGTTTACATAATCCATTGATTTTACTAAATGTAACGAAAAACTTTTTACTCTTTGGAACATGTTTTGAGGTTATTTGTTACCGTGAATAATGTGTGATGTATAGTACTTGAAAAATGGTAAAAGTAACGAGTAGTTAGTGAATTTACCTCTTGTGAATTATTTAAAGTTATGATCTATTTAATAATAATCACTACGCAGAGTTACGCCCTATAATAAATAGGGTTTAAAAAAATTAAAACAAAAGGTACCTGACAATTTTAGAAAAATCAAAGTTAAAACTCTTTTGAGAGGTCAATGATGAAATTGAGAAAAGCACCCAGTAATAAAGCATCTTTATTTTTAAACGAGAAATACCAAATTTTATTTCTAAACATTTTCAATGTTAAAATTACAACAAGAGCGCAAGTGATCTCTTGAGCCCATCTTTATTTTTGTTAAAAAACGACGGAAGAATTCTGAATTCCATCAAATTAAAGAAAAAGTAATTTGACGGAAGCTCGATGTACGAAAACAATTTTCCATGTTCGACATAAAACCTGTTGCTTGTTTACATTGATGTCGTCAAAAAGACGACCTGGGTAACGAAGTCGCACATGAAGTTGACTGCTTTCAAAATAGTCAAAGTTGTATAAATCACTTTGACCTAAACTTCAAAACTATATATTATTTCGCATTTGCATTCGCGTCCACAGAATTATATATATCGAAGGCTAAAAGTATATTTCACAACAAGATTTTTAACTTATAAAAAGTTGTGAAAAAATTACGGTAACGGTTCGAAGCACGCGGTAGAACAGACCGATTGTGGTGAAATATTAAAATGTCACTATAAAAATAAAAGAAAAAGAAAAAAAAAGAAAAGTGAACTATGCTTGAGATCATCTGCCATCTCTGGCCTCTTGCTGGTCGTTACTGTTCGTTCGCCCTCTCACGACTGCAACATCTCTGCATCGTCGAAGAAGGTGAGCCGGAAGAAGCAGCTGCCGCCGTCGACGCGGTGGTGGGAGAAACCTCGATGCTCGGCACAGGGAACGGGAAATTAAGCTTTGCGCGTGCCCCACGGAAGAAGAAGGCTGCCTGGTCGTAAGCGCGGGCGGCTTCCTCGGGGGTTTTGAACGTGCCAAGCCACACCCTCGCTGCCTTTCGTGGGTCGCGTATCTCCGCCGCCCACTTTCCCCAAGGCCTTCGCCGCACTCCCCTGTAATTTGTCTTCGTTTTCTTATTTTCCATAAACTCCGGTTGTGGTTTCCCCTCGGCTGCGACTGTGCCGCGCGCGCCTTCCCCGTTCTCACCGCCGCTGGTTTCGACGAAGAATTCGCAGCCGAGGCAGCCGGCGATGCGGCACAAGCCGCAAACATCAGGGAGAGGGAGATCGGAGAGGACCGTGGGAGCTACTACAGGAGGAATCGTTGTGTATCCGGAGATGACGTGGGCGAGCGCCGACACGATGATGCGCTCCTCCTGCTCAGAAGTCAGACGCATGTAAGTCGTGAATGCGGTAGAAACAAGTGAATTCTCGCAATGGGGCCGGGAGGAGGAGAGAAGAAGAAGAAGAAGAAGAAGAAGAAGAAGAAGAAGAAGAAGAAGAAGAAGAAGAAGAAGAAGAAGAAGAAGAAGAAGAAGAAGAAGAAGAAGAAGAAGAAGAAGAAGAAGAAGAATGGCGCTTTAATTAAAAGAGAAAACTAAGACGCTTTAATTTAATTTTCCACGGGCATTGAACTCTAAATCAATTTTAACTTATATTTTATTTTTTAATTAGTTTACGTAAGGATATTCATTTTAACACCTTTCTCCGTTTCTCGACTTAATTAAATGCGAGATAATCGAACTTAATATTCAAGGAGATGTCGGTCACCCGAATAACAAATTCCGTCTTCACCAATTGGGTTCGCTCTCAAACAAATTTTCTTCGTTGTGATACATTAGGTGGGTTGCAAACTTGCAATGTGCAAGATGACCTGTTATCATCAACACTATTCGTCGACGCGCACGATTCAACAGCATCCAAATATTTTCAAGAGAAACGCACGCAAACCATCGATTATTTGGTTTTGTTTGATATCAAATACTTATTATCGTAGGATTATTTTAAAAAAAAATTTCATATATCATTATCATTACGTAAAATCTTAAGTACAAATTTTTACCATATAACTTATTACAGTATTTAATGTTATTTCTTGCATTTTTCTTAATTTTAATTCTCTATCATTTTTAAAATTAACATATCTTTTTTAACCTTTACCAATGTTAATGCAGTTTGGTTGGAGGTTGCATATGTTGACTTCGATCATTAATGCACTCTCCCACGTTTGACTGATTAAATGAAGTCCATCTCTCAACATCTTCAACCGGAGCTGTTCGTCGGGGCAGTTTTTTTAAGTAGCACAAATTAACATTAATTAAAATTAAAATAGAGTTACCGATCAAGAGCAGATACAGACAAAAAATACAAACCATACCAATTAAGTAAGATAAGTCACTTTAACGTAACTCAGAGGACAAAAGACCGAAGATCACGATCACAAACTCGAAATCACTCAACTTCGTCGGGGCAGTTAGCGTCACTTCTTTTATAAACTTCAAAACTAAGGAAAGAGTTTATGCTGGCTGGATTCTACCAAATTTCGAGTGAAATAGAAAGTAAGTAAAAGTTAAAAAAAAAGAAATATTTGTGTAACATGAAAAAATAAGGAAAAGATTTAACTATGTAAATACATAAATTCTCTTGAATTCTCATCTTTCTCCTTTGGAATTGTCAGGAATTCCTAACCCCTCCACTCCTTTGCTTTCTTCACACAGTCGTTGACTCTTCACAGAGAAAAGGAAGATGAAATTATTTTAATTGAAATTCAAAAGTTGAAGAAACTATTTTAGATCTCCTTTTGTGAAGAAATAATGATTTCCATGTGAAAAGAAAGAAATGTATAATTTATTTGAATTATATTTTATTAATTTATATAGTATGAAAATTTGTGTATTATGTCGCTTTTATAATGTGACAGACTTTTAATAGTAATTTTGATACATTTACTTTAATTTTAAGATATTTTAATCTATTTATCATAAATATTCTTTCTTTTCCAGACATTTTAACAAATTCTTTTTTAACAAAATCTAATGATATATTCTTTTTTACAAATTCTGATAACACGAACAAACTCTAATTGTTTCTCAAGATCTAAAGCTATGTCATCTACTAAAAGAAGAGTGTAGTTTTGGTTCTCACTTGTGTGCAACGAAAGACACCTTTAATTTCAAGTATCTATCATTTACGTGTGTAAATAAGAAATTACAATTAATCAATAATATTTACCTAAGTTATGAGTATCTTAAGGTGGTGTCTGTACTTTCATAATTAATATAAAATTATATGAAATGATAAAAAATTTTAGTTAAAATTTTTATCTGTTAATTCCAAAAGTACAAATATTACTTAAGTCTTATTTATTTTGACTTCAAGGAAATGTACGTTAACTTTGCATGATTTTTTATGTGTTATTATCATTGTATAAATTTTTACGTATAATTTTTTACATTTCTTACGTATAAATTTTTACTACGTGTGAACTTAACTTTATTTCTTTTATCACTTTCAACTTTATATTCTTTACCCTTTTTGAAGTTTGAAATTATCGAATTAAATAATACATTGAAAAATATGAGATGACCCATGAGACTAAATTATAATCTTAAGATTTTATGTTTTTCTATCTATAGTCGATTTTTTATTAAATTACGTAAATTTAAATATTTTCTTGTAATTATTAACCAATTAATTTTAACCATCCCTCTACTTTTCTTTTAAAAAATGAGAGCTGAGTCAGGAGAATTATAGCTCACGATCTTTGTTTTTTAAAACATCAATTTTTTTCCCAATATTCTAACGAAAATGTTGTTATTTGGAACTTATATTTTTAAAAATAAATGTGTGATATTTGTTTTTTTTAAACGCTTAAAAACAACTTAAACGTTGAAACAATTTTAAAAATAAGAAAAATACTTTAAATACTATGAAAATTAGAGAATTGAGTTTTGTTATCAAATAAAATTATATTTTATAGTAAATTGTAAGATTAAAATTTATAATTAAATATTTATACGATAAAAATGATATATAAAAATTTATATAAAATTAAAATTAAAATTAAAAAATTATTATCGAATGAAACGTAAATCTATCCATTCATCAATTATAGAATGATCTTAAATCACTTAGGGAAGACAAAATATGGATGAGACCAACCTAATAGTCAAAATATCAATTTGCAGACATGTCGAAATAGTCCTAAAGGTTTTATTTGAAATTTTGAGGTCTAAAAAGATTTTTAAAAAATAACGAAAATTCACGAATCCATAGAAATGGAAAATGACGTATTTTCTATAATGTCATCTTCTTCACTTGCGGCACTTGCCAACAAAAAGGTCGCGTACTGATTTTATCGAGAAAAAAAAGAGAGGTCACGTACCGATTGACGGTGGGGATTGATTTCACGGATCGCAATAACTATTGAAATAATCCGAAATTTACGCCTATAAAAAAATTGGAAAAGGGGGAAAATTCGCTGCGCTGTGCCCGATGATCTGATCCGAAATTCCCGGCGCTAGAAGCAGAAGAGGGCGGGAGAGAAGGAGGCGAGAAGGGAGGGGAGATGAGGAAGAAGCTCGGCACGCGCTTCCCGGCGGTACGTCTTTCCTCTTCCATCGTTGTCGTTGCATATGTAAGTTTTTATTTCTGATTCGGGGCTGGGAAGAAGGAACCGTGGTAGAGAAGGGGCGAATATACGAATCTCGAGCTTGTTGATATTTTGTTTGATTTTATTGGATCCGCCGAATAGTTCTGTGAAGACTGTGGGTAGGTTTTTCGATCCATCTGCCGTTGATATTCGAAATTCGGTGCTTTTGTTTCTTCTGTTTTTGTTGCAATTTAATCTTCTCCCGTGTGAAAAGATGATGCGGAGAAAAATCAGCTTGATAAGAGGCAAATTTTAGTTTTTTTAGGGTGTGGTAGCAGATCCGTGGTAATTTGGCTTATTTTATAAATTTTATATGCTCTTTTATATTTTAGACTTTTTTACTTGTAAGTTAGGGCTATGCGTTGCTCTTCTCCAACTAATTACTTGTAGCGAATATGAAGTGGGATCATGTTGCTTGCGTAGTTATATAGGAAAAAGAAAGCTGGATTTCTAACGAAAAGTCCCTGTTTGCCGTAACTATAACTGTGTGCAAGTTTTTGAATTGTCTGATGGGCCATATAACCAGAGACAGGCGTTGGCGATTAGAGATCTTGCCTTGTATCACTAGTATTGGTAACCTGGGAAGTGGATAAGCTTTTGGAAGATTTGTATAAAGAGTACTGGATCATGTCTATATTTTTTGTGAAGGTTGGATGGAGATCTGATTGTTGTTGATCCATAAATGTGTTGTTGGTCCATACCTGCTTTGTAGAATGGACCTGTCCCAATCCAATGGACGATGCTTTTTTAGGAATGCTGTAGTAGGATGCAAAGTCCATTCAGTCTTGCTTCCCAGTGAAAGCTAGTATTTCCTTTAAAATACAGATGGTGAACAATTATAGGACTAAGCTTTTAGATATTTGATGATAAGGCATATTTTGATCTTTCTTGTGATAATTTTGGTATGCTAATTACACAACAGAAGGACGTCAGGATTGGAGAATCGCTGTAATTTTTTCCTATACAGACTTAATTCTTCCATTAAGGTTTTTTTGCATTCTTATTTGTGTAGGAATTTAGCATGCTTGATTCTACGAATTTTCATTTTTGACCAGAATTGTACATAAATGGTTTTGAAAAAATAGATTCTAGAGAAAATTGAGTTGATTTTCTATAATTGCTTTCTTCTATTTTTCCTAAAATGCCAGAATTGAGGAAAGGGTGAACTTTTCATGAATCAAGTTGATTTTGTGACATTCAATAGAATGTTAATGAAAACACCCTTGATTACTTATGATCTGTATCGTTTGAACTTTGAACCCATCAAAATTACTTCTATTCACCAATGACTCCATCTCTGAAACAGATTAGAAGTATTTCATTATTAAAACTAAATAAATTATGACTTCAAACGTAAAAAGGTTCAAATTAAATATGATTGAACTAAATTTTATCACTTTCCAATTTATACCATGTCACGATATGAATTAAATCATATTGCTACTAATAGTAGATCGTATCACAGAATACACTAAATCATATCACCAAGTTAAAACCATATTATGAATCTTATTTAGTTATATTTCACAAAATAATGTAGTCTATGCCACAAACCATGACACGAATTGTAACATACCATATCATGGTTTCGACCAATGTATATCATTGCCTATGTAAGATCATATCAAAATATAAACTAAATCATATCTCTTTCTAATCTATACCATGTCACAGTCCTTATCATACTATGTCATGATTTGAGATTACAGTAGGATATCACAGTTGTCATTGTCTTTGATTTTCAAGCTAATACTAAGCACCATTTCTCTCTTCCAAATAGATTATCAACAATATCTACAATCAAAAGTCTTTTATTACCTCAAATTCTATGTAGAATCGAGATTTTGCAGCTCTCAAAAATCTTATCCAAACACTACCTAAATATGAGAAAGTGTAGGAAACAACCACTAGTATTATTTCTTCATTATAGATTGATATGTTCTTCTTCAAACTTGATGCACAAATTAGTAGAATAGCAACAAATAGCACCTTCTGGTATTTGCTTATTCATTCAACTAATCTCAATTAAAAACTTCCTTATCATCAATCTTTCTTAGGGTACAAATATTGTTGTAAAGTTTCTTACCAAAATAGCATAAAATATATAGTGTTTTATTTATTTAATAGTTTAGCAAATTTATGGTAGCTTTTATTACCAAAAATGCATATGATAAATATTCTATTATTTAATAACATAATGAATTTTGTAGTTAAACAATATTGCATGATAATATTGCATTTTATTTCTGTAATAAAATCTGTTGATCGTATTAAACACCTGATAAGTACAGATCAATTTTTCAGTAAAGAAGATATACATATTCCAATTCCTTTCCCATTCCTAAATAAGTATAATAAAAAAAGAAATTCAGTCTACAGGACAATGGTTTCCCTTAGTTTTCAATTGTCATTAATTTCCATGAGTTCAGATTTCTTCTCAGGGTTTCTGTACAAACAAGGAGAGCTTATTTTTGTCATTGGCTTAGTTTAGTTTAGATAATGGGCTATGGAATTATGAGACTATGGCCATAATCCAAATCAGACAACTTTTATGTGGTAGCTTATGCCTAAAATCTGATTTTCTGTAGGGCACTTGACTTTTGCAATTTATAATCTGCATAGCTAAACACTTGGTCGATTATGAGATTGTGGTCAAGATTTTGAATTTTTTAGGCAAAACGTTTTTTCTCCACATTATAACTGACATGTAATTATGAGCGATGTCAATAATCTTTACCAAATCAAATTATGAACAAATGTACAATAATCTCAAGACTTTGGTTTTCGTCATTGGATTACGTAATCTTGATTTTGCATGTTCTGAAAGGTATATCTTCTTGATAATTGTAGCATTTTTACCTGGGTATGAATCGAGTATTTTCTTCCCTTAAGGATGTTTTATTAGGCTTGAGAATGTATATAATTTAAACCAAATGCACCTTTTTTTCTATATTTACTTTGTTCCCATCTTTTGTCTTTCAGTTTGTCTATCCTCTATCTTCCATTGCATTTACCACCAGTGCTCCTTGCCCTTCTCTATTGGACCATTCTGCTGCAACTGCACGGACTTTTTAGCAATTTCAACAACCGAAGATGATAAAACATAAATGGAATGGAGAAACATGCATAGGAGTGTTGTTTAGCTTATTTTCTATACATTTAATATATCTGTTATTTTTTTCTTACATTATGCATCTTTTATAATTTTAATTTATTTTTTAGTCATGCTTATGCACAAAGTCGTATGTATTTTAATGATTGGATTTTTGACATCATCTCTTATTTACATCCATAATTAGGATGCTGGAAAATTATGTTTTTTATGAGCTGAGAGTGCTGCTTCTTTTATTGTCACAGTCTCGGATTAAAAAGATAATGCAAGCAGATGAAGATGTTGGAAAGATTGCATTGGCAGTTCCTCTTTTAGTTTGTGAGTTTTCGGGATACTTTTATTTATTAATTATTTCTGTTCTTTCATAGATATGGTCTCCATCTCACAATCCAACTTAATTAGTTTTCTCGATTGATCACATATATACTTTTATTTATTAATTATTTCTGTTCTTTCATGGATATGGTCTCCATCTCACAATTCAACATAATTAGTTTTCTTGATTGATCGCATATTACCTTATATAAAAAAATCTGTAAATAATGTAGTGTGAATTCATAATTTCATGTCCATAATCTTTTATTTATTTCTTTTTATGCTTGTTTTGTCTGATTAATGAATATGGGATTGAAAGGTCCTGCATTGAATTTAATGTGATTTAGATTATGAAGAAAATGTCCTGTATTCCTGTTTTATTTTTAATTTTTTATCTTTGTTCACTTGCGGCAAATGAAAATTGAAGTGGCTAAGTGCTTTATTCTTTCTTCCGTGCAGCAAAAGCTCTGGAACTCTTCTTGCAAGACCTGTGTGATAGAACTTATGAAGTAACACTTCAGAGGGGAGCAAAGACAATGAATTCATTGCACTTGTATGTAAAACCTGTATTCTTCATTAATTTAATGCATCAGTATTGTTATCATTTCATGTTATGGCTTATGATGGATCCTAGTATGATGAAACTAACAGTAGATTCAGATAATAGAGATCCTGTTTTTAGTTACTAGCATCTCTCTCTACCTTGTAATTGGTACTACTGACCATTTGAATGCATTCTTCCCTGGTCTAACTTGAAAGCCAATTAATGGGCCATTTGGTAACATGAAGCAAAAAACTGTATACACTCTTTACTAATAAATTTTCTGGATTAGATCATTTTCGTAAATCTGTACCTGTTAAAAGTTGCCATAGTTGTCACACGATGCTTCATTTTGGTTGCCTCCTACTTCCTAAGTGAGCCACTGGCAATTGTTCTAGTTTGCAGGCATTTTCTGTCATTCTTGTGTTCAGTTGCTAAAAGGAAATTTTCTTTAGTCATCAAGATAGACCTAAAAATGCAACATCAGTTATCACCTGTACATCTCCTCGATGATGGACATTTCTCCACTTATTTAAATTCCATTAGTGAGAATGGAGGCTTCGGCTTGTTTCGTCATTGTGTCCATCTGTTTCATTATCACTGATAATATCCTGTGATGGCAATTTAATTGCACAATCATTTTAAATTGGTCTACGTGAGGCACTTGTCTCTATTCTTGGTTACTGTGCATTATGGTCTCTAAAATGGTCCGTCTTTAATCAAGATTGTTATTCTTTCTCTTTATGAACATAATGTAGAACAAATTAATTTCAAATGACCTTAGTGCTGACTGGAATTTTCACCACACATGCGTTTTTCTCTTTTTTATGTAGGAATTTTTCATGCATGCTACACCATGCTCTTTCTTGCTTTTTATGAAATAACTAAAAAGGACAGTTCCAATGCACAGGATTTTCACTAATGTCAGATCTAGTGAGTCTAATTGTACTAAACTTTATCTCCACAAGTGGGAAATCGTCCTTGAATTCAAGCTTGTGTCCTTCAGGTCTTAATCGAGTAATCTTACCATTTTATTAATGCTTATTCTCTTTTTCTAAAGCAAGTTAAATAATTAAATACATAAATGGGTAATTTGCAGTTGGATTTAGTGCAAAAATGATCTCCCTTTGTATTTAAAGTGATTTCTTTGTAATTCATTTGTCTGAGATTTCAGAAAACAATGTGTGAAGAGCTACAGTGCATTTGACTTTTTAAGTGATGTTGTGAGTAAAGTGCCCAGTCTGGGAGGCTCAGAAGCATATGGAGATCAAAAGTTTTCTAGGAGGAGGTAACTCAGTTTCAAGTAAATTTTTCTGCAGCTTCTCACTCCACCAGAACATAAACATTAACCTTTGTAGTTCCTAATCTATCTCACTGTCCTGTCTCATGTTCATAATGTTTCCATTGGTCATGCTTTCTACTTGCAAGATTTTCCACGTTGTTGATGCTATCATGTGTCTGTGTGGCATCTGAACCATATAATTTGAACATCATCAATAAATAAATGTTTGCAATAGAGCCGTTTTTAAGAATAAACAAAAGCATTGTAATTTATTTGCAATATTAACCAACCTTTTATAGCCATTTGCAGGAAAATATTGTCGGATGACACAGGTGCAGAAAATGACGATGAAAGAAAATGTGCTAGGACGGTACAAATCATCAGATCCATTCAAATGATGTTTGCAATTTCCCTAAATAAGTTAGTAAGAATCTTGCCATGTAGGTGACACGAGATCCGAGTATCAGCCACAGGGGACGAGGAAGGGGTCGTGGAAGAGGAAGAGGACGACCTTGTGTCAGAGTAGCTGACAAGACTATCGAGTATGACAAACATGGAGATGATATTAGTACGTCTCCGGAAGACGATCAACCAGTTAAAGAATGCAAAGGCTTGGGAAAGGATGATACCCCTGATCCGAACAACATAGATGGCACAAACCCTCCCCCAAAACCAGAAATTGGATCCGCAGCACCTCCAGTTCGACCAACGGAGATCGAAAATTATGTGGGCTGGCCATGTCCCGAAACTGGTAGCGTTGGTACTCAACCTAATCCTCTTGTAAATCTAACTGTGACAATAGACCAGGACGAAGACTATGATAACGAAGAATAATGTTTATGTTTTAAACCTTTTAAGTATCATCCTTTGCTAACAAAAAGGAAGCCCCATGTGTGGTGTAGTTGATGTTGTAGGGTGATAGCTTGCAAGTTCGCAGGGCCGACTATTTATGTCGTGTTCTCAGTCGTGCCAGCTAATCTGGATGCGTACGTGCAAAATCTGTTTTGGTCTGCTGATATAATATGCGATGTTGACAACATTTTTGAAGGATGCGTCGATTAATACCGGCTAGTGCCTCTGTGCTGTCATGTGCTGAAAATCATGTAATAATTAAGCCACTGTTCTGGTTGACGATCTAGGATATCGTTGTTGTATGAGTAGTCGCCTTAAGTGACAAGCCTGATTTTGCCGTACATCAGAAGCCCTTGTTGTACAATGTGATTTGTAGCAAAACCCGTTGCATAATTGTACACAACGGTGGATAGCTTACTAGAGGTATCAGACAAGTTAGACGCTACTAATTATATTCAACAGCCCGATAACATTGCGGCCTTTTACTTGTCGCAGAGGATGATTGACGATCCTTCGAACGGAAAGACTTACGCAACAACTAAGGATTGGGTTTTGGCGCATCAATAATCGAGATTGGGAGCTCGTCTTATCGTCCTTCTCGCGAGGTTCGGTGAGATGCACTTCACCCTTGCCCCATATGCACGGGTAGGTAAAGACCGACAAGGATGATGACAGCTGTAATAACTGTGGTCGTTAGAAACCGAACAACAAAAAGACGGAAGCATCAGCAATTCACGTAAATGAAATGCGTCAAGCTTAAAGAGAAGGGGAAGAGGGATTTCATCCTTTTGCCAACCTTCCTCGGCAAGGACTACGGATCCCAGGAAGGCAAGGCAAGGATGATCATGACCGAAGAGGGTTGAAGGCGGTGGTGGCGACTGACGAAGACGGCTGCTCTGTTCGATCTTCGTCACTTTTATGCTTTCTACATGGTACGCGAATATCCCCGCGTGCACATGCATCCATGCATCAGCCGATCCATCACTCTCTCCCTTTCCCTCGAACATAAAGCCTTGACATGCATGATTTCGAGATATCCAAACCTACCGAGTAAACCGCAGTCTCAAGATTGCCGTTCCAGCCGATGGACGACCATATTGCGCTTCCCCTCTCCGTCTCATGTGAGACATATCCAAGCCGTCAGGGACATCTCCGCCGAGTACGATTTCAAGGTATGAATGAGACCACAACATTCTAGACAGCACCCCGAAATTCTATTATTCTTCTTCTACCACTGCTGCTGCTGCTGCTATGATCGGAAGATACCAATCAACGTTCGGAGTTTGCCACTCACATGCAGAATGAATGAAGAAAGCAGACCAACTCGGGCAGCTGAAAATAAAGCACCAATGCGCCTTCAGTAATAAACTCGGGTCCTTCTTGGGCTTCATCTGAAACGTGGTGAGCCCTTCCCTGTACGGTATCGTCACCAGCGTTCCCACGATCTTCGCTTGGCTTCTGATCCTCCTGGTCCTGATGTTTATGTTCTCCATCCTGGTGTTCAACGAAGACCAATCAATCAATCACTCCATGCTTCATCGTGCGCAAAGGAACCGTGAGTTCGATCTCAAACCGGTAGCATATATATTAAGTAGGTTATTTTCATGAGCGTACTTTTGTAATGGTTCTAACCGAAAACTTCAAAGATTTCCTGTAGCAAAACGCTGTCTTTTTTTATAAAAAGCATGGAAAATACAAGAAAAACCAAAACGACTTGTACGTTCTTTCCGTCCGTTTTCTGATTTCCCGCTTGTGGTCGTCCACGGGCTGTCGAAGGCTTCCGCTGAATCTGCAGCTGTGATCCGACCATTCAACCTTTTTTAAAAAATTACAGTACGTTGAAAGAAAAAAAAGTAGAATTTAAGAATTTACAGTTTTGAAAGAAAAATAACGTTGAAAGTATTGAAGGTCGAATTATTAGTTAAAAAAATTTATCATCAACTTCAATGTACCAATTATTCAATTTTTAACTTTCTTAGTTTATTATAAAAAAATAAACATCAAACCTCGTCTCTCTCTTTTTTTTTCCCTTGTCCGTAACGCTGAATGCTCAGTTCGGGCAGAAGAAACCAAAAGACGAGTTGTTGTTACTTGCCCGACCTGGAACCTGTTTCGCTTGGGCTCTGACAACGCCGGTCCAAATAAAAACATTAGCAATTTCTACGAACACGTCGGGTTAGCGTGTGCGTCGCCTGTCCCTGCGCACGATAGACAAACCAGCGGCGTTGGCTCCCGCAGTCTGTCGTCGTTCGCTCGTCACTCCTTGTGGATGACACACCTCATTCATGTTTCTTCACGTCTTCTATTTTCTGCTTCTGTGGTGGAGAGGCGCGAGAAGAATACGAAGAGGGCGGAGAGGATTCTAGGGCTGTCCCAGAAGGAAGAAGATCTACCAATAGGATCGTGAAGAAAAGAGGGAGGATTCTCTCTTGCGCCCCTTCCGGTGGGGAGAGTTCGTGATTGTGCTTGTCTTTGGTGGGGAAGGGGTGATGTGGGGCGGAGTCTACTGGGGGAGGAAGGAGGAGGCGGCGGAGGGGGTTGTGGTGGTCTTTGCGTGGCTCTGGAGCGAGGACTACTTGGAACAGTACGTCACGCTCTATGCATCGCTCGGTTGGAACTCTCTCATCTGCCACTCCGATTTCATCACGCTGTACGCATTTTAACTTTCCTCCTCCTTTTGATTCTCTTCTTCCCATATCTCCCGATGCCTTTTGCTTTGCTGTATCATGAAAATATACAAGTTGAAAAGTAATTTCAAAAGGAAGACAGGAATAGAAACGTGGGATGAATTTTGAGAGTTCAATTCATAGAATTACGTGACTTCTTCGCGATCTTTCAGGATTTTGAGATACCGCTGATGTAGGATAGGTGTATGTTTTGGGGAGAGGATCTTTTTCCTATTGTATGCGAATTTGAAGTAGTGCATAGTCGCTACTACCTGCTTTATCTCACTCTCATATTTTCCTATCATCTGTCGGTTTCAATTTGATGATTTATTTGTTATTTATATTAAGTTTGTTTTTGCGCGCGCGTCTTTCTGTTGTCATCACGATCTAGCATTAGTGATTGTTTGTCTGATGCATTTTCATGCAGCTACTTCCCAGAGAAGGCCAGATCTCTTGCATGCGATTTACTTGAGGAACTTGTTAAGGTCAATAATTTCACCAGTTGTGTTCATTTTTGCATGGTTGTAGTTCCAGATGACTTGTGTCAATTAACTCAGTTTGTCCGCACAACATAATCAGCCAGTCATTAAAATATTGATTCTAAACGATTGTCATTTTCTTGAAGTGTCTCAGCATTGTCTTAATATTACACACATTAAAAGAAAATTTTCCTGCCATTGATGGAGGCAATAGATAGATTTGATTAAGATAATCCTGTTCATTAAATTTGGTTCCATTAGTAACCTACGATGAATGTAGGAGGATGCCAAATTGAATTTATCTAATGCCTGGAACTCCAACTGTTGCCTCTAGATCGTGTTCATTGAAGAAAATGATGCATTTTACTTTCTTTCTTTTTTGCAACAGGAAGTGAAAAATAGATCATTGCCTATTGTGTTTGCAGCCTTTTCTGGTGGCTCTAAAACATGCATGTACAAGGTCCTTCAGGTATCGTCAGTTATGCTGGATCAATTTCCATTAGCTTCAAGTGCAATACTTATGCTGTGAATTTTTTCAGTTAGACATGGTTTAAGAATGTAAAATGAGGATAAGGTGCAATATTACAAGGACAACTATCAAGTGGGCAAGTGAACATACCGGTTGGTTCCAAGTCTAGGAAATTCACAGGAATCGAAAAGCATAGGAAAGTAGCTTTTTATTAACCAATTTTCCTAGTGCTTATGATTGTTCAAAAATTCAAATGAAACGAAAATTTGATTTTTGCATATATTATTTCTTAAATCTTATTTTATGTATATTTGCTTACAAGTTAACAAAAACATATAATTATTAAACTAAAATATTATGATATAGATTTATTTTATTTGATCCTATATTCATTAATGAACAAACATCAATGCAATACACTATTGTTTGTTTATAATTTCACTTGAATTTTATAATAGCCAAATGATAACATAATTATCATAAGCTGTTTGGCAATCGAATTTTTTTAAATTTTTGATGTGTTACCAAGTAAAACATAATACTATCAATTACAAAAAATGAAAACATGTTAAAAACTATCAGTAATAGATAAATAATATATTAAATTATTATGTTTTGAAATTATAATATTATAATATATTTATACATCTTTTTATAGTTATAAAATTATTTTATATTTTACAATAAGTAAAATTATATTATATTATTTTTATATTAACATAACACGAATATTTAGAAAATTTTGAAATTGTAAAAAATAGTTAATAGTATTGAGGACAACTTCAGATTTACACTTTTGCTTTGTATTGAGGACAACTTCACTTTTCACTGAAAAAATTTCATTTGTTGTGCACAAATGCCATGATTTTAGTAGTCAACAACAATCAGAATTCCTTCCAAATTAGTTATTGCACTTTCTAGGTGTACAAACCCCACTTTGGTCTAGATAAATTTGTCTTATATCTAAATTAATGTTTTCATGGCCTTGGGAAATATCTAATTGTTGATCATCTTTGGTTAGTTGAGGTAAAACCATTGGAAGATAATTCTTGATGTTAATAGTATAATACAACAATTTATGTTATAATTCTACTATGCAGTGTTGGTTACATGAATCCTTTTATTCCAAATATTTCTATTGAAATTCAAATCTTTGGATAAATTATATAAATTTAATTTCTTCTCATAATTCCTAATCAAATAGTTTTAGACCTTCCTTTGCTTCTTTAAGTTTCTTTTATCCTAATTATTTTTCTTCTCCTGTATTCTTTGTTCTTTTAAAATGTGATTAAACTACCTAAGTCAATTTTCTTTTATCTTATCTTCAACTGGTACAACCTTTTGTTCTATTCTTAGTAAAATTATTTTTGACTTCTCTTATAATATTACTACTCATCCATAACATTCACATCTCTACAATGCTAGTTTTTTGTACATGATCATATTTTACAATTCAACATTTTGAACTATAAAGCATGACTATATGAATAATAATTTTATAGAATTTTCCTTTTAATTTTAAAAATATCCTCCTATTGCATGACATTCTAGAAGTAGTCTCTAGCTCATATTGTGAGAATAAAAAAAAGGAGAAAGGAGGAGCATAGAGTGAAAAAAAGAAAAAAAATGGTGAAAGTCAAAAAAAGGGGAAAAAATCCTAAGGGTGCCATATATTATGCATCTTAAGTATTTATAAGTCTTAGTCTTATTAATCTCAAAGTTATTTAATTTTATGTCTTCTTTATTATTACTATTTATATTGAACATATACTCCATATATTCAGCTTTTGACTTAATCTAAATCCTTTCGGCTCTAAAGTATTTTTCCATTATTTCAATTTAAAACTAATTCTTGTTTTACCTTTGTCAATCAAAATTATGTTATTAGCAAATAGCATACATCCGGATACTCTTTGAATTTCCTTGGTTTTTTCATCTAAAATTAAGATAAACTGATATAGACTTAAAGAGGACCCTTAGAGTAAACCTTTATTTATTAGAAATTTCTTAGTTTATTTTTCAATAGTTTTAACTTTAGTAACCGTTCTTTTATAAATGTACTTCATAATATCAATATATCTTATATGTACTCTTTATTTCCAATAGCCATCATAATTCTTGATGTTAATATTGGAAAATTTTAAAAATGAATTTTTAATAAAAGGTGAACCTTGACTCAATGGTATGGTTGCTCTATTGTGATGTAGAGGCCGCAATTTTGAATCCTAGGAAACATTCTTTTCATTTATCATGGTAAGGTTACACACAATTGTATCTTTTTTGATCCACATTGGTGGAAGCCTTATCCATTGGATTTGCTATTTTTTTGTAAGGTTGTAATAAACATACTACAAAACTAAGCATGCGTAGATTTTTTTTCCAAACGTTGATGGATCTAGGCAGGGTCTACAATGTCTTGTAATTTATTAGTATTCAGAAACTGAGGCATTGAATTCTCTCTCAACAAAACTTGTTGTCCAAGCAAAAAATTCTACCGCACTTCAGATGCTAAATTCCAATGGCAACTATTGAAGTTTATCGTAAGTGTTGTTTATTTGATGTTTTTTCCATTGAATTCATTGAGGTGGAATATTGCATCTCAAATTCTAAATTCACTTTTGAACAAAAAATTGTTCTACCTAACCTAGACTATTGGAAGCTTGCTTTGGAAATAAAACATACTGTGTGTACTTTAGATTAATTTATATTTCTGTTGGAGTAAATGGATACAATTAGACTAAATGGTTCCTTATTTGATCCTAATTGTGTCAAACAATAAGTTGTTGGTCAAGCTTGTGTGCTACAAAAAGGAGGCTGTACTCTATTGTTAAATGAATAATATCTTCCTCCTTTTGGTTCTATGCAGTAAATAGCTTTGGTTTTGAAAGACTAAAAAAAGAAAGAAACCCTATCTGACATGGCAGTGGTGATGGAACCCCCATAAAACATTTTCCTATGTGTGTGCACGTGTTGTCCTTGCACTGAATGTGTTTCTCCCCTACCCAAACCTTTTTGACCCTCAACATTGATCTCATCCTCCACTTTGTTGACCCCATGCTTGATCTCATGTTGTCCTACTCCCACTTATGGTCTAGATATGTGCTGTCTCTATCTTAAGTAGGCATCCTTGCTCAAACAATTAATGACCACAAGCTATAGGGTAATATTTCTGACAAGCTCAATTATATGCTACCAATTTCCATCACAAAGTCATCCTTTCCACTTGTCTACAATATGAGTGGCAAGAGGATTTGAGTTTCTTCATGCTTCTACATTTTCTTCATTGCCCAGTTATTGTGATGGATTGATGTTGGTGCATTAATGTGGCCATTGTAGAGGAACAAAAGGGCTGGTGGAAAATGAGAGGGAGAACAATATTCGTTGGAATGGAAGGATCTTTGCAATAGTCAATGATGAATGGTGATTTCCTCTTACAATCAAGCATTTGAAGAAGAAAAAGAATAAGAGTACATTCGAGATCAAGGTTGGTGAAGGAGAACAGAGATCTTGCAACGTATAGAAAAATAAGAAAAAGAAAAGAAGGTGAAGGAAAAAGGAAGACATATATAGCTGGACACCAAAGGTGTCCAACAGTTACATATTCTTCTTTTGAATGATCAAGGGTTACATATTCTATTTGATAATTTTTTTTCTTTAAAAAAGGAAGAAGGTTGAGGTGGAAGAAGATTGGCATAAGAAGGTGAAGTCACAAACAAAAGTTAGATTTTGATTTATGAAAAATGTGGTGAAGAAAAATGGTTGTGTAAAAAAAGAAAAGAAAGATGATAGAAAAAGAAAAAAGTTTGTGTTTTGTAGGAATGTATTCGTGTCTATGTGTGCAGATACTCATGTTCATGTTTGTAACTTGCAAGTTTTTGTTGTGTTTGCATGTGTCGTTAGGCTTGTGAACTATTTGTCTTAGTATTGTTGATGATTCAAACGAAGTAGTGTTTGATTGCTGTTTGTGTCTACCTGTTGTAAAGTCAACATGTTTGACTTTTGTTTTATGAATTCTCAATGTGATTGGCAATCAGTTGTGCTTATTTGTTGCTACTACTATTACAGTAGGTACCATAATTCATGTCTACCTTACACTTAAGGCAACCATATATCTTCACTTTGAGTTATTCCTTTGTTTTTTAATTGTGTTTGAGTCTGTTGCAAGTTATACAACTTAAATGCTCTCGTTTGAAGGGAAGTATTAAGAGTAAGTGAATATGGTTAGGATAAATGGATCCTAGCTGGGTTTCTCAAGGGTCAATTAATCCTATAATAGGTTACTCATTGGTCATGCTTGTGTACTCCTATAAATAAGTTGTACATTAACTGTTTTAAAATTGTTCATTGGATATGGTTAATTCTATTTTTTAAATAGTAATTGTAATCTGTTGTTAAGTGAATAATATCTTCCTCCCTTTTGTTCCACATTAACTATCATTGTTCCTAAAAAGTTACCAGCTTTTCATGGCTAATTATCTTCTTCTTTTGGTGATGCCTGACAGATACTTCATGGGAAACCTGAAGGTAAACTCAGTGTGGTAAGCTATCAATTCTCGTTTTTATTTGTTTTCTAAATTAGATATCACTGATTGGTATTTGCATTTAGCTGTTATGATCTCAACTTGTTTGTGCTGATAAGTGGTCTATGATAGCTTCTTCTTTTTTTTCGAGGTTGAAATTTTACCGAGGATTTTTTTTTGCTTGCCTTATTCTGCGAGTGTATAATGTTCTTAGTCTGTGGCTGAGATCGACCTGAATTAAATACCCATCGGAATAATTTTTTTAGGTATTCCTTTATAAGTACACCAATTTTTTAAGGATTTGATGGCCACTTGAAGCAATTACAAGTGAATTCAGTAGCCTTGTTGGATACACCTAAGTTGATGCAAACTGGTGTCCTTTCCCACTGTCCACCTAACCAGAGAACTCTTGATTATGCAGTATGCACAATAGTACAATGTGGCATTCAAATTCACTGCCTCTTCTACAGCCACAAGTAGAGTCTAACAGTTGATAAATGGTTGCAGATAGCTTATTAAAATTATTTTAAGTTGAAGTGGGCCAAAACATTGTTTTGTTTGTCCAGGCTTGTGGTTCCAAATTACAATTCGCAGGTTATTCTATCACTGATTGACTAGTGTACCTGCGAATTGTGCTAGTTGACTTGTAGTAGTGTTCTGTCTCCATCCATTTCAATTACAGTGTTCATTTTGCTTTGGATGCTGTAGTCTATGTTTTGAAATGTCTTTCTTATAATAAATAGAAAATGGATTTGTGCTAGGGGGCATCTATCATGCTTTTTTATACACATTAATATTCAAGAAGCTAGCATTTTCAAGCTACATTTCACTAATTGTTTTTTTGGCATTTTTAGTTCAAAACACGATGGAAAAAACACTCTGTTAATGAGGTAGCATTTTTCCATCCGTTTGATAATGATTTTGATTTTTGAATAGAATAGCATCTGTGAAAAACTCTAGCAGAAAAAGGCATTGCCACATGCCCCTTAAGACTGATGTGGATCTTTGTTAGGCTTTCTCAATGACGAGATTTATGGGCTTTCTGGCTTGACGAATTTTTAGGGCTCTTTAGTTGTGGACGGCAGTCCCCTTATTGGATCATATGTAGCATTATTTTCCTGATGCTAGATATTTTGTTGCATCATTTCATTGAAGAAATCCAATTCATTTCTTATATTGCTAATTTGCTATGAAGGATGATTGTCATCTGGTAAGATGTTGCTTCTGTGGACAAGTATACGATTCAAGTCCCATAGACTTCACTAGTGATATGGGTGCTCGATTTATCCATCATCTTGGTGTGCTCAAAATGTCACATCCATCTAGTGTAGTGTCATGGATGGCAAAAGCAATGGTGCCAGGCTTGGATAGTCTTTTTCTGAACAGATTACAGGAACAACGTGCTGAATACTGGGAAACTTTGTATTCTTCTGTTGTAAGTATCTCTTTCTTTTTAAATATATCTGCATCAGTTGATATTTTTATCATATTTTACAATATTTATTTATTTCATTATTTCAGGACATGGGACCATTTCTCATATTTTGCTCAGAGGACGACGAGCTTGCTCCTTATCCTGTGATATGTAATTTTGCTCAACATCTCCTAGAGTTGGGTGGTGACGTGAAGTTGGTAAAATGGATATGTTCTCGGCATGTAGGTAAGTCCTTGAAAATTAATGTAATTGCTGCTAAAAAAACATGTGCAATTGACAACTTTTGAGTACATTGATATAGTTTATATTGTCAATTTTTTTCCATGTTTCTCACATATTGATTTTTTAAAAACCATATTATTAGTTTCATTACCATCATTATTAAAAGTTAAAATCAGAAGAACGTCATATTCATCATCTGGATACAAACATGGCTATTGATTTACACAGCACACCTTTTTCATATATCCAAACGGACAACATACTGGAGCGGAGCATAAGTTTTATTTTGTTTATCATTTTCCATTTTGGATCTTTCAAATCATTCTTGCAGTGGGTCCAAGTCCATTTATTTATGATCCTTCCTAGATTTTTTTTTTTGCTTTCTTCCCATTCTTGCGGAAGCAAAACTCTTTCTTTTTTCACCAGTATCTTTTCCTTAACTTGTTTTTAATCTATGAAATTGTTTCCAATTCCTTCTGGAGCTCTGTTTCTCGTTCCTTCTGAAATCGTAACTAATGATATCTCCTACAAATCATCTTGTAAGCTGCACAATGCACACAAGGTACACCCTCTTTTAATATCACGAGCTTTGCAGGGACATTTCAAGGCTACCAACTGCTGTGTTCACTTCTTTTTGGCCGTGGACATGTGATTAAATGGCTCATATAATAGAGAGATGACAAAATCAAATGATTAGTTGGTGCATAGCAAGTTTTTTATGATTTTAGTGATGTTTTTTTAATGGTTAAGCACTGAGAACGAGTTCTATAATATGCAATTAATAACAAAATTGAGATCTGGTACTTATAGATGCTTGATTACAAGGTTGTTTATATGAAAAAATTTGATCAATTTTCTCTCTCCTGCATTGGAATTTAATTGAAAATGTATTTTAGATTTCGTGCATGATTATGCTTCAACCATAAGGCAGCCAGTGAGTAGCAACCTCCTCTTGGTTGTAGGTCACTACAAGCGTCACCAAGATGAGTACAAAGCTTCTGTAACCGAATTGCTTGGGGAAGCTGCTATTCTCTATTCTGGCAGGATAAAGCAGCTTAACAAAAATGGCTTGGCTTTCTGTAACCAGTTACCAAAGTCGGCATATAATCTTCGTGAAGCAGGAACGAGCTCAAATGATAGTTTGAGAAGGGCAGCTGTTGACCCAAGTGATCATTTCTTGCCTTGCTCACTGGAGAATCTTGATTCTAAAGACGAGAGTTCCATACAAGACGAACAGAAGGGAGGATTGTTTGATACAGAAAATCCACCTGGTATAAATACCCATGGTGTATTGGGAAGGATCCTTTTTGATGTGTGTGTACCAAAAAATATCGATGGTTGGGACATAAAGCCATCTGCACGGGGTAGGACATTAGGTTACGGCCGATTTAATCCTGCTAAGTTGATTCGACGTTCTAAATTGTAAGAGTTTTGTCCAAAGTATTTAAAGGCAACTCATCGGCTTTGTCCGTGGGTTTTCTGCTTCTGAAGCATACGAGTGGGAGGTCTAATTGTTATTTTTCGGCTCTCCATTCTTATCCTTTCTTTCGGATTTGCCGGTCCGGAAAGGCAAGCTCATGGGAATCTGCGCGATCGAAGTGTGGTGTTTTATCCTTCCACGGTTTAAATTTTGAAGCTTAAACCATGGTCATACCATTGTACGGACGACCGTATTATTCTTTTTGTTATTTGTTCACAGCCGATATGCATTCCAACGTACAGGATTGTATTTTTTTAAGGACCGACAGGTCTAGCGATGATTGATCTTTAATTTATAATTTATTGGCATCTAATTGTTATTAACACCAAGTTGACATACATCGACATCGACATCGACGGAGAACCTTCTTCCAACTTATGGTTTCTAATTAGCCCAATATGGGATGTACAGTAGTGCACAACTTTACTTATTATGAGTGCAAACTTTAAAATCAAATTAAAAAAATGCAACATTCGAATACATATCTTAATCTGACATACTAATTCATCTTAAATTAATTAATTTACTATTAATTATTAAATGAAAACATTATTAAAATTTATAAAATATTACAGGTTTCACTGCTCGGGCTAACGTATTATGTCCAATAGACTGAAAACAAAACTAGAATTCTGAATTCAACATTAAATTGAAAAAATATTATGTACGGGAAATCCTATGGTACCGTCTCACAATTAAATAATTACTTTTTGCAATTATAAGTGATTATTTTTAGGTGCAAATCTTATCATTTAGGTATTTAAATTGATGATTTCTAATATTTAACAAAATTATAGTATCCTATAAATACCAGACTTCCAAAAAAATAAATGCATATGGCATCCTTCCATAAATGGACCATCTTCAATTTTACATGTAGCTCATTATTCTAATATGAATTTGAGCACCTCAGCAAAGGTTGAAGGGTTGGGCATACCTCGTAATATCCAGATCTTATTATATAGACACGATGGGGTCAAAGATCAGATCAAAACAAATTATATACAACGGGAAGGCTTCGCAGCAGACTGCCCGACCGACTGCTGGCAGCGGAAATCAGAGAAAATTGGAAACTCTTGTGTGTTAAATTGAGTGGTTTTTACCAAAAAAAAAAGAAAACTATTGTAGGACTTCGTTTGTAATAAAAACATATAACGCAAAAAAGGTTTACATTGACAGAAAAAACTCGTTAATAAATTATTATACCAGAGTGGGAGAAACATTATAAAAGTTTGATCTTTCAGAAATTACCGAATCCCTTTTCAATTAAATGAATAAAAATAGCAAGATGCTTGACCTTTTTTGTGACCCTTTTATGCTTCGAAATCATCTTTTGAAAGTTCGTCTGTGATACAAGCAGCAGGAAGATCTCGATTGCACTAGCAACTGCAACCTTTGAACTTATTGGTTCCATTTGTAGATATATAACTTTCGGCAGGCTAACCTCAGAAGACATTTTTAATCTCGAAGTATCCATCCTGATCTTTATTTGATGCTGAGATGATCTCTGGAGATGCAACTGCAACGACAACTCCCTTGTCTTTGACAGACTCAACTGCATCTGCAAATTCTTTAAAATCCTTCAAACTGCAGAAACATTATTAATTGTTAAGTCTCAAAATGCCAGTTTTTATTGAGAAATGTACAACTTAAAAGATGGTAAGGGTATATAATTACAAGAACACTAACCTTGTGGAGAGAATCTCTTGGCGACGCTTTTCCCTTTCCTCATCTGTCACCCCCAGCAAATAACGAAGCAAGCTAGGAAGACATCATTCATTATTATTAAGTAATCAGATGCTAACTTTTTTT
The DNA here is from genome assembly GCA_024699675.1 of Amphibolis antarctica. Taxonomy (NCBI): domain Eukaryota; kingdom Viridiplantae; phylum Streptophyta; class Magnoliopsida; order Alismatales; family Cymodoceaceae; genus Amphibolis; species Amphibolis antarctica. Next base: position 51,993 of record JAMKPZ010001038.1, on the reverse strand, counting down.
AATTAAGGGGTGTTGAAACATGGCAATCTCTATTAGACCATGAGAATCACAGATGCCTAGCCAATTATATAGAACAAAGCCATCTAAAAATCGGAAATAAATAATCTAACGAACTAGAAACCCAGAAAATCAAATGATTAACAAGAGATGAATCATCTCACACAATGCCTAAACTACATGCTTAACAAAGGGTCCATTTGGAACTTCTTTCAGAAACAAGTCCAGGTTCAAAACCAGAAGCTAACTTCTGAAAAACATTGGTAGAATCTAACTTTATAATAAAAAATTCTAGACTTTTTTGACAAATTAAATCTTAAACTTATAGATCAACTAAAATTAGAATGTTGTTCTCCATAAACATAGTGAATACAAGTAGTAAATGTATAATAAGTGCATTTATTTTTGAAACTTCACACACATGTATAATATCAATTTATTTTTTATAATACATTGTGTAATACATGCTTTTTGTATAATACATTATGATAAATATTCACATGTAGTAAATGTAATGATATGCTGATTAATTTGTGTAAATATCCAATGTGTTTGTATAATATGACATAATTAATCATTAACATGTATTTGTATAATATGTGCTTTAAAACATGTTTTAATATGCCGGTTGTATAATATGTATAAATTAGGCAAGGAGCATTTATAGCATGTATTGTAATTTTTGATGGCATTTCTCATAAATAAACTGTCACCATGAAATCAGAATGACATAAAAAGAAAAGAAAAAAGCAGTTTCTAGGAGAAGCAACAATGGACCAGTTTCTCCGGGAATCAATGATGGAAGCTTCTACACCTGTTAGCTAATTTCTTGCTCTAAAGTTGTAGGTTATTACCTATATGGAATCACTTTTAGACCTTTTTAGTTTTTACCAAAAATAGTGACTAGAAGCTTTCTATAAGTGATTCCAAAAACCTAAAGTCGTATTCGAACCAGCTAAACATAGTGACAAGCTATACGGTAGGTATACAACTCTTCCAATTTTCAAATGCTACAATAAGTCATACACAAACAACCAATGCCTTAGTCTACCAATATGAGGTCCATGAAAAGAATCTTTTTCATCCATCCATCCCAGTGCGTCAATAAATTCCGTATCATATTATGAAATTTACAATTTTTCATTAATTTTTAGTAGCAACAAATAGAAGTGTATTAAAATAAAAAATTCAAGGGGCCTACACAAGCTGAAGGCAAACTAGAAACCAAAACAAACTAAGAGATAGATCAGCAGGACGATTAAAGTACAAAAGAAGAATTTCATTAAGTATTTGTAATAAAGTTTTGGTCTTCCTCTACCAAGTTTGACCTAAGTTTACTAATACTTCTTGCAACTATCGGCCTTTTATGAACAACAGCATGAATCCTTCTCAATTTATTCTAATCTATCATTATTTTTTATAGATTATTTAAAATCAGTAAAAAGGAGGCCTGCACAAGCCATAGGCAAGGAAAAACCAAAAAGGAAAACTAAGGAAACCTAGTTTTTGATAGACAATGAAATATAGATTTTTGATAGACAATGAAATATAGATTTTTTTTTTCTAATTATGAAAATTTCCCCAGCCCCTTATTGTCATTGAAATTTACCATTTTCCCATTCCTTGCATGTATATCTATAGGCCGTTTATGGTAATGATCAAAAAAATAGATGATTTTTTATTTTATTCTCAAATAGTACGACTCGTATTTTATCTCAAATAGAATTGTTTCTAAGAGGCTTACCATTCTTTTTTTAACAATTACAGGATTACCATTCATTCATATTCAAATTTGCATAACTGCACACTCTGCTTGTTTTAATTACTGAACAAGACCAATTAGTCAAATAGATTAGATTGGGAATTGACAAGGTATTAATTCTGTTAGAATAGTCTTAAATGTAGAGAATAAATTAAATTTAATATATAAAGAACTCTTTCACTTATAGTCAATTAGTTTTAAGATAAAATTTTAACATAATATCAGAATCAGTTCATGTACATCTACCTGTGAACACTTGTAGGCATAAAAAAAGTTAAAAATAAGTCACAAATGACAGCAAGTGTTAGAATAATCCTATATTGATAAATGTAGAGAATAAACTGAACCTAATACATAAAAAACTCTTTCACTTGTAGTTAATTGATTTTAAGATGAAATTTTAACAAGTTCAACAGGACTTTAATCGTTTTAGTAGTGGAAACTGAACCACTTGACCAGAAACTGGGAAATTGGGCTGGCAAATTCTGGGCTGAACTGATTTGCAGGAATATTGCTTAATGATTTATTTTACTAGAATATTATACTGTTTTACATATTATTTCAAAATGAAATTCAATGGAATATTCTATTTCAAAATTTATTTCAAAATACTATCAAAAATTACCTTCAAGATTAATGTTCATGAAGCGTTAGACAAGTTTTACAAGTGACTATCTCCTTAATGCCAATCCTCTTATCCAAACTTACGACTAACTATGAAAGAATGAACTTCTACAGGAAAAGTTTATTGAATCCTATCAAAAATTAAATAAAAACAGAAAAAAAACAAGTTTTACATCAAATGGTTCCATTCTATTCTTTCAAATTTTCAAACATTCTATGAAAAAAATAAAAATCTTGAGCAGATGATTTTCTTGCATTATTTATTGGGTAAAAAATCTGAATTTATTTATTTGGTGTAATTTAAATAGTTGGCGTTGCACTTTTCGTGCTGACTTTCCAGGTTATTTCTGAATATTTCCGAGATTTGTTGTTTTTTATTAATAGGAAATATTCAATTATTTAATTATTATTCATGACATAAAGTTCACACCACCAATTCAACAGGTCCAGATGACCGGTTGAACACATAAAACGACCACCCCTCTATTCATTGGGTCGATATCCAGTCTGGTTCTAAAAATATTGCTCTACTATAATTTTTTGCATGTCATGTTTAACGAGCTAGCACTTTCGCATAACTCATATAGTTAGGCAAACAAAATGTTCTTTGCATCATATTCCTCTTCAAGAAGGTTTAACTCATATATAGTTAGGCAAACAGCAAATTATCTTGGCAAGAGATTTTACCAGTACCCTTGGCAAAAAATATTATGAATACCAAATGCATAAGGTCGACACTACCATTGTCAGGTAATCACATTCAAAACAATCCATGGAGAGCAAACATACAATTTAGCCAGATATTTAACTGAAATAAAGGCCATCTGAATGCATTCACAGAAAATGCATTAGATAAATGGCCATGATGGAGAAAACTAAAACAAGCAAGGCAGATTCTACAAGCAAATAAACCCAGAGCAACATTACTTACCTACTGTATCCTTTTGCATCAGGCAGCTGATATGCATCCACATCTCCAATGGTGCCAATAATTGCTTTCGTAAGTGTAGCATTGTCCAATTCTAGTTCACGAAGAAATCTTGAGGTTCCGTCATATACCTCAAGTGTTTTTAACAAGTTAGGGTCTCGATAGGACAAGAAGGAGAAAGCTCCTGGAACCAAGAGTAACCATTAAGATACCTAAAAGATTGGAGACGTATATGGCTATCTGCTTGCTCTAAATTTTTACAATATAATACGTACATCAAGGCCCTTGCAAGATATTCAAAATCCAAACAAGCAAAAGATGATAACTAGCAACTCGAAATAGGTAGAAAAGCAGGGTAAATGTTTATAGTTATTGTTGATATTGACAGGAAAGATGCTTTGTGAAAAGAAGTACAAGTAATCATACATACCAGAGTGTGTGTCAAAATCACATAAGCCTCCATATGCACCACCACTAACTCGAACACGATCCCACAACCACGTAGTTCCTATGTACTTGGAAATAACATAAGAACTTCCATGAAACTGGTATCCGGTTTCATAGATATTAGCAGCTTTTCCGACATAATTAACCTGTATAATTAAAAAGTCTCCAATTTTCAACATGAAAAAGAAAAATACAATAAGAAACACAAAAAGATATGTCCAAATTTAACCTGTGTAGGAATGGAAATAGCTTCATTCACTGGGGATAACTTTGAATTCCAAGAAGCAAAATCTGACCGAGGAGAGTTTGGAAGTGAATTCAGGAACTTCTCAACAAACTTGCTAGAGTTTGAGAGAATTTTTCCATCAGCAGTCAAATTTACCAAGCAGCCATTCCTTGAGATCAGGCATTTACGTATCTCTTCGAGAGAAGAAGATATCTCACACCAGCTTTGATCAACCTTTTTTTCAAGATCTTGAAGAAATTCCAAATAACTAGATCCCAATGCAGAAAAAAATGGATTATAGTCAAACACGCCAATATCTCTTGCAGAAGTTAAACAGGTGAAAATCTGATGAAAGCAACGATGTTGGAATAAGCATGCATTCATAAAGATGAAATTTTTGACAATAATAGTCAACCTCCACCATAAATATATAAAAAAATGAAGAGAAATTATCTCACAAGATGCAAAAAGTCCAATAAGAACAGTCACCATAGCAATTAGTCCGATCTCTTTTTATTTTTAATCCAATACATAAATCCACGGGTTCTGTCAGGTTGGCTATATGCTGTGTAGTGTCAATTATTTCCACGGAAGACGGTGGGATGATATCTTGAGCAGTTATGCGTTTTGGACCTTTGGCGCCCATGATGCAATATTTGGAAGCTTGAGAAAAACATGAATTGGAAAAAACATAAAAAAGAAAAAAGAAAACAAAGAAACTTCTTGTTGCAGCACACGAGGATATGCTTTCTTAAAACCCAAAATTTACACTTAATGTCTGCTATTGGAATCATTGATGACATCCAACAAAACAAGTTATGCTTGAGTGAGTGAACTATCTGCTCCTATGGATGGATTGATTCATAATAACATATAATTAGCTAGGTGGTATACACCTTTATGACATGCATTGAAAAATTACACTGCTAGTGTTTATGCAAAACTAATGCAAACTATACATTTGTTAAAATTTTATTTTAAAATCAATTGATTAATAGGAAAAGACTCATAAGTGATACAAAGGTCTCAATTTCACTCATTGTTTTCAACTTGAGAGTCTCAATTTCACTTATCATTTTTGATATGGAACTATTTTTCTCAATATACTCCTACGCTTGTGAACCTCTCATTGGAGTACATTTTTTCATGTTCTTGTTAGTGAAGTATAACCCCTACCAAATAAAGGAATAAAGATATGTTAGAATAGTCCTACATGAAAAAGTAAGAATAAGAGTTGTGACTAGTGAGTATAGATAAAGAAATGACCAACTCTTATGCCTTTTATACAAATAGTTGACCTGTTGCACTTCATTATTCATACCTTGGCATATGAACTGATCCAAACCATTTTATCTTGAAGGGGTGATTGTTGCACTCGAAAACAAAAGGAAACCAACACAAACGAAAATAATTTTCGTTTGACCGAAATGCATACTTAAAACAGGGTGCTTGCATTTTTTCACTAGAAAACAAATTGTTTTTATTTCCATCACAAAATTTACAATTTCCCTTTTCTTTCTCACCCTAATTTGAAAAGAAAATAATTTTTTTCGTTTTCACATAGGCACAAACATTATGTTGGAGCCAAAAGGAAAATAAAATCACATGATTTCATTTTTCTTTGACCAAAATCCTCTCAATGGATTGGGTCAAATGTTAATGGGTCAAATGGATCATATATAAGTCAACGTCTACCACTATGGAGTTTGGAGAAGATCCAAATGTGTTTAGTCTTCCCCAAGATTTGAAACTGACCTAGGCTACAACTAAAACAATCTTATTGTTACATCAAGGCTATATACATCATGAACCAAAATTACAGTATGCTAGAATACAAAATAGATATAAAAAATAATCATTTAATCCAAAAACAAGGAATCAAAGGTCTTATACCTTCACAATCACAAAAGTCATAGTAAAGCCAACAAAAATATTAAAAAAAAAATATTCCTTTACATTATTGATATACGAATTAACAATTCATAGCTTCAACTGAACCACCAATCTAAAATTTCTCTCTGACAAAAAATCTTCTAGTCCCTAATCAAGCCTTCATCTCTCCATTCTCCAACAATTGTAGGGCGAAGATAATCTGTTAGTATTCAATTTTAATTTATATAAAACTACCTAAAAGAAACACTAACAGGGTTGGTCAAGTGTTTCATCATGAGGTGTACTGGTAAGTTAAAGGTTCATTATTAACATGCTACGGACCAACAGGCCAAAAATGTTCAAATTTTCAACCTGGACCATGAACTAAGTTGGGTCTAATGGATTAATGAATTATGCATCAAACCCAATTACAGCCATAGCATTGATGCATGATAGTGGACAAGCAAGTGAAGGTGAAGTTACTGCACATTGTGGGGCAGATACTTATCATAGTGAGCAACATCTAGTACAATCATATAGAGAAAAAGAATACAACATTAGAAAACAAGTGCACACAACAAGTATTAGATAAAATATGCCTACCTAATACCACCCATCTGTTCAGATATCCATCCGGCAACATTTAATTTTGCGTCCATTCTTGCAGCTGCAATTCCATGACCACTTCCCCTTATTCGACTCTAAAGATAGATAGAAATATAAGAACTCCAATAGAAAAAAAAAATATTGATTGGATTGCTACTACTGAAAATACCTCCATCCTTGCTTTGCTTTGGGAAACAAACTGCTTGAAACGTTGCTGATCTGTGAACTGGACATCTTGAACAACGCTGTTCATCTGCAATGCTTGCCAAAGTATATTATTGAAAAGCATAACTAACAGACGGAAAGAAAAAAGGGAAGTATATTGACAGAAGAAGAAATATAACTTGTAACTAAAAAATTACTGCAATGCTTTCCATAACATCATTTGCTGATCAGAATCACCAAGGACTTAAAACCAGTTCAAACAATAAGAGCACGTTATCCCACATGCTTGCTGTAGCAATTATTGGGACCAAGTTTTGGTGGTTAAGTATTTAATCAAGAAAAGTCAAACCAAAGGCTATTTTTACATCAGCTTACTTTAATATCCAGCTTCTCTTTTATGCATGAAAACTTTCAGAAATATTGAATTTCAAAAACCAACGAATAGCTTTTTCAAACACAGTCATTTCCCACAAGAGTAATCAAATGCTCTGCTTATGACTTCACATGAGGACCCGAAAACAATAAAAAGAGGATCCTAGTGCTTATATTTTCAATAGAACAAAGAGATGGTTGCAACCTCTTCTCCTATTTTATTCCCTATGGTAGGGCATTTTAGAGTTTCTTCTCTATAGTGGTGGCTGTATAAGGAAAGAAACGACTGCAGGAGATTTTCCTACAGAGGAGAAAGAAAAGCAAAGTGTTTGGTTCCTATTTTGTTGTAGTCCATACATGGATCCATGTATAGAAGAACAATGAGGTAAGGAAGGTATCATGTTATTCTAAAATAGCAAATAATCAGTTGAGTCTTCCTGAAATGTTGATGGATAATCATTGCACTATGATATTTAGGTGAATTGATTTACAACATAAACAATCACTACCTAATCTTGCTAATTAATATGAACCAGAAAACTTGGTAAAAATGACAGTTACAAAACCAATAGCTAACAAAGAAAAAAGTAAATAGACACATGAGAAGGAAGTTGCAAACCATACCAGGTCAAATAGGTCATTGGCTCTTCCTGCCATGGATTTGCCTCGAACAATAAGATGGCTACAGGGATTTTCTTTACCACGTTTTGAGGATACGAAGGGATAAACCGAGATACCTCCTGTTTTTCTTCCAATTAGTTGATTAAAGTGAACAAAATCCAAGTCCTTTGTACCCATCTCTAGCAAAGATTGACTGCAACAAATCCATGGGGTTAGCATAAATAAAAATATTTTTATGTACAAAAGCAATAAGTAATTTGGTGACATGCAAAATAAGTATACAAGTACTAGACTCAATGGTAAACATTTATATGCAAGGTAAATTTCAGACTTTTTCTGTACAAAATAATAAAATAGATTGCAAGACTAGTTGCACACCAGAACAATGGTATCAAAGGAATAAGCTCTTGCTTTAAAGAACACATGTCAAACACTACTTCTGAATATAAGATATCATTTGTGAACAGGTCATGTTGCAAAATTTTGACCCCATTAATGCTGCCAATCTGCATCAACGAAAAAATGTCATGATAACACTGGCATAGAAATTAAATATAAGATCAAAACAAGGCTTACAAAACAATTGAATAAAAAAAGTAGCTACAGAATACATTCAGCATAAAATTTTGTTTCTGTCGTATGGAATATTTCAATAAGAAATACTATCAAGAATAATCTAAGAAGAATTAATGGATGTGATTAAATATCCAACGAAATCTCGTCAGCAGCAAAAAAGGAAATGCAAACAGGACTCCTCTGCAACCAACAAGTCAATAACCATATCTTTATACACCATATGATATTGTCAAGAATCGTTTAACTCCTAAAGTTATTATTTACTGTTTCAAATCATTTAATATTTTTTTCTACTACATCGTCCTGTCTTCCAGATTCACCTACATATAATTGGCCATCTTTCCTTATACACAAATCCAAGCTTATGCCTGTTTTCTCTCATTTAATCCAGAATCAGTGTTAAAGCCAATGGTCTTCCTTTTCACAAACTGATATTTATTAATTCATATTGTAAAGCATTTTTCAAAAACATCCGTCTTTTTGTTTTCCAAAAGCAAACTGCAACTAAGGCTATAAAGTGATAATAATACCATATCAACAAATTACCTCAGTAGGAACATGTGTAGGCTTTGTGGGGATGTCTTTTAAAGATAAGCTTGGAATAGTTTTTAAAGCTTCTGGTGGATCTGGAGTTTCCTGCTTCAAGCGAAGCTCTTTTGTAGCACATACTAGCTCAGCAAGATCCTCTTTTGTCATACTGGCTTTTACTTTCTCAAGGACATCCTTTTCAACTCTTTCATCACAAGCTGCCTTCTCTGGATCAGGCTGTCATGTATAAATAGTTTCCATCACAAATATTGAACAGAATACTATGAAAATGATATTCTACTGGAAGTATGTAATAACCTGCATTTCTATGGTAACACGATGAGAATTGCTTAAGATAAATTTCTCTATTAATGGAGAAAACACAGCCCTTGAACCTTCTGCTGCTATCCGAGCTTTTAAAGATTGTAGGGGTTTTTCATATCTTAGAGGTTGAAAAGGGTCCTTATCATATATCCACTTCCCCTGTGAGTAAAGCACCATAAAAGTTGTGTCAAACTTTTTAGCAGTATTTTATGTCATAAAATAATAATGAATATCGATTGTTTTATATTAAGAATGCATATATTCACATACAATAGAACGAAGCATCAAGGATAAGCCTCGTGGAAATGAACCAGTGTTATTTTCTCTGAGTGAAAACTCAATGGTATTCATAGATGCCTCCACAGCTTCAGTAGCAAAACCCTCCTCTGCCAAATTTTTCAAAGTTTCCACGATCAATTTCTCCACCTTATCAATATCATCCTGGGAAACATTTTTTAAACCTATACTGAATTGAGGTTGGAGAAGTTCATCTTCAATTCCACCACCAACAATAGCATCCCCTAGACCACTTTCTAGTAAAATTCTTCTTAGAGGAGAAGCTGGAGTTCCCAACAAAAGATGGTCAAGAAAACCAAGACTAAGTTCAGTTTCTAAATCCAAGGGTTCCGGAGATAGTAACCAATTGATGCAAACCATGTGCCTTTTCTTGCAATCACTACCATCACCAACAGGATATTTCTCAACAACCCTTACTGGCTTAATGAATAACTTCTGTGCCTCAATCTTTGACTCAATAGAAGCTACGTTTGAATCAAATTGATCAAGATATGCTGAAGGAAAATTAAAATATGATTAGCATTCAATTGAGAACTGTGATTGCTCAAATAAAACCCAAAAAAATTAAAGTAACCAGTTTTTGGAATAACTGGAACAAAAGAAAAGCCATATAAGAAATAATTATAAATGAGCTTGTTCAAGAAGTTGGGAATTTGGACTTTCACAAATATTGGCAGAAGACAATGGCAAAACGAGTACAACAATGAAGCAAATGTTCAATATAAAAGCATGAAAAATGACTGTCATATAAAGAGCAGATGATTAAAGGCCTAAATTTTCTACAAAGCATGAATGACATTTTTTTCATACCACAACTTAAGTTTTCCTAAGGACAAACCACCTCCAGCAGAATCCCAAGACACAAAAAATTTCCAAATGGGCACTTGGATCAAGCTTAGGATTCGATAATACATTTGTCAAAGTTAGTTTAGTAGCAGGAATCATAGAATGACTTACCACTTAAGATGAATAGTCGCTCATTTAGATTGTCATCACCATAAAACCAAATACGAGCATTGCTGGGATGGTAATATCTTCTGTGAAAATCCTGAAATAATTTCAAACATGATTCCCAAATTAAAAAGGTCCAATACACTTCACCTGCTATAGGAACAATGAGAAGAAATGTGTCATTTAGGCTTTGTTCTTTATTTGCACTCTCAATTTCTAAAAGTACTCCTAGTTTAATGATAGCATGTACATTCCTTAATCTATTCCTTCCATTATCAAATTTTTTTTTTTTCTCCTACAATTTCAAAACTGTTCTCTTAAAAATCATTTTTTCCACTCCCAAAAGCCAAGAGTGAAAGAAAAAAACGAAATCTTAATTTTAGACAAGAAACTAAGAATATAGGTGCAGTATAAGCCCATGTATACCACATTACCAAGGATGTCAAATGGGGCAGGACAGTATTTCACCTTTTTATCATGAAACACAATAAGATTAGTGAAAATTGTTATATCCCTTATTTTTGAAGTACAACGGTGTTAGTTGTTTGGGCAAGGTTATCTACAAGTCCATATGTTGTTTAAGTTATATATAACCATCAATATTTTGATGCAAACTAAAAGTGGGTATAATTAATATTTTATACAGAGAAGATAGCTAGCACATCGATTTGTATTGTCAAAGTCTATTAGATATAACTTCCACATGGAATGAGGTGAGCTGCCCAATCACTCAAGGCAACGGGCGAGGCAAGGCAAGGCAATGCCCTATCACCTAGCTCTTGTCAAGGTGCCCAAGCTTAAAGATGAAGGGAAAAAGGAAAATGCAAGAAAAATTTACTTTCATAAGTCCCTAGTGAGATTTCCACAATTTTAAAGTTGTCGAATATAACTTTTTAAAGTTGGAGGCATTAAGTTGAACTTTGACCAAAGGTAGAGATAGTTGACTGTAATTTACTCTATTTTTTATTTAAATTTCATAAATTATCTCATTGCTTCAGTTAGGTGGTCGCCTTGCCTTTTGCCTCAAGCATTTTAGAGGGCTCTTTCCTTGTGCCAGCTTTCACCTTGACAACAATAATCTCAATCAGATAATTTTTTATTTATGGGACTTGATTTAAAATGAATAGAAATATAAAAACACAATTCATTGTAAGAAAGTTTGATAGGCAATAGGCTTGCTGGCTAAACCTCCATATTTTTTTGAACAAGTGGAAAATGAAGTTCTACCAAAAATCACCATTAGACTTTTTTAGTCTCAAAGGTTAGCCTTTTGGTCTCATAAAATAATGTTGTTTGGCTTCAACTTTGAATCTAACTTTTAAAACATTGAAAATATGGACTACCCTTATGAGCTGTTTGACAGTGATAGTCTTCAATCATAGGTGGCAGATGGCAACATCAGAAAAAAAAAATTTATCAGTTGCGTGTTTCAACCCTTGATTGCTTGTACTCAATACAAACCTTTAAGCTAGTTTTAAAAAAATATATATAGGATAATAGGTTTGGACAAAAACACCAAATGAAACCATTAAGTTAGATGGACACTTTTTGAGAAAATAGGAAAAGTAATGCACATTGAAACCATATTTATCTAAGGGTGTTTGGTATGATAAGCTAGGCTTATTCATAATTGACACTATCATTGCTTATTTTTCCGATTCAAATAAGCTCATTTGAATGTAATACACAACATGGCTTCTTTTCCCTCATCATATATGTATTACCCAATTTAAAAGACCATTATACCCTTCTATAAAATCGAAAGCCTTCCCATTTCTATTCTCATTTGCAACAAAAAAAGACACAACACATACAAGACCACCATAGTGAGAGCCAAACAAGCAATGGCATGACTGATCGACATTTGCATCACAACTTCTTCCCCAATGGTGGGAAGAAAAGTCTAGCAAGATATGTTAATGCTAAACGCCTGTTGAGATGGCAACTTGAAAAGGAGCACAGCAATGGGCCTCAAGGGAAATCATCCTCTTGAAATCACCTAATAGTCTCTTATAATAATCCTTTAGTAAAAGAGAAGTGTGTATAAAGTTTCACATGCATATCCAATGGCATATGTTGCAATTATGGTGTGGTTCATTGTGTTTTTGTGGCAAGGGCAAGTTCAAAAAGAGTTTGAGAAAATTTGAAGCATATCTATAAGTGGGCTAGAATGAGCTTAACAAAAAGCTTCAAAATGTATTAATAAGCTGTTGATAACTTGATTCAAATAAGAAGCTTAAAAAATAGTGTTTCAAAGCACTTATTAAAATAAGCACTTAAACATAAAACTAGCGACCTCATAAAAGTGGAACCAAATGCATTCAAAGGCATTATTTAGTTTACATTATAGGACATCCGATTATGAGATTGTGCCATTATGACCATAATCTAAATGTCTTTGACATGACAAATTGTAGTCATGATCTGACTATGCACATTACCTTTGTAAGAAAAATTCTATAATCCTGAATTGAAATTTTGTTTGATTATAGGATTATGCCTTTGAATATAATTTCTGAGTCTTTGAGTGCTAAAAATGTCTACAATTAGGAGGTGCATTATCTAAACAACAAGATCTACCACAATACAACAGTCTATGTCATAATCAAGATTTTTAAGGCAAGCTCCTAGGTGTCATCTTGGCTATTCACCTCACCTTATCTTTATTTGAGCGGATCTTTGTTCGAATCCAGTTGATTAAATATATTTTTTAATGGTTTTAAATAATTTTCTTAGCAAAAAACTTAAATTTGATGGAATACTATTAAAATATACATAATTATTGAAATATATAATTATAATATAAATATCAATATTATTGCACCTTATATTTTGATGTTATCTTAGGATTATTTATGTATTTGAATGTTATTTAGGAAATAATACAGTTAAGAGTATACATAGTTATTATCAAATATGTATAACTATATATAATATATAGTTAAAAATTAAAAAAAAAAAAATCTAAATGGGGCTTATCGCCTGATTATTTGGGCACCTTAAAATGTACGCTTTAAATATCAACTAGACAAAAACAAATAGTAGAAATGCACCTTGAATTCTTCAAATGTCAACTTCGGAATTACTTTAGGGTCACCACCACTGTCAACACCATAAGTATTATCTGGAAAAAGAGTCTGCAGAAAACCACCATTAGAATACCAAAAGTCATTGAAATTTTAACCAATAATAATTGTTCTTCTCATCTTCCACCACTGAGATTGGTTATTTTTCTAAACTATTTTCTTTACATTTTCCATCTCCATCTTCACCCATTTCCAAGATTATGCATAAGAATGAAAACTGAACGTGTTAAGAAGTAAAAGAAAGGAGAATAGATTTGATTGATTCTATATAAATGGTTAAAATAACATTCTACGTAATGAAACCTCATAAATCATCTATATTAAATCCAATGAAATGTTCACTATTTTCAAATCGAGTAAACCACTTCATCACAAGAATTCTGAATTTTGCAGTTTTCATAGGACAACAGGTGCAAAACTAAAGGTAAACCATATGCACTTTAGAGCAAGATATTGGGGAGATAGGTGAGAGCAGTAAACATTTATGAAAATTCACTGTTACCATATTGACAGGTTTGGTCCAGACAAAATAACAGTGCAAGGGAAGTGATTTTCATCGAACCCCTGCTGCTTGAAAAAAAAAGTTAATGGAAAAAATTGTTTTATAAAATCAACGTAAATGCAAATTAATAAATAACATAAATTATGAAAAAAGGAAAAATAAATTTGAAGAAAAAATAACCATGGAAATCAAGGTAGAGCTTCCTAGATAACTCCCCTAAACATAAATACAATAAATCAAAAGCACTCAATGGAAGCTTATAACAATGTTAAAAGCTTACCTGCAGAGATACCGTCCCTAGTATGTTATCAGGCTGAGAATAAACACCTTTCATCTCATTGAACACAACACCTGATAAAAGCAATGAAAGAACATGGATTATGTTAATATTGTAGACACTTTCAAAGAATTACTTGCTAAAAATGTTTTTTCTATGGAAACCTTTAAAGGATATGTCCTCATTTATGTCGTTAAGCTCATAATGCCACCCTTCTTGTTGAAATGTCTGAAAATTCTCAATACATTTTGGAAAGAAGACAGCGTCCAAGTATACATCAACTAAATTGTAAAAATCCTACAACATGGAGCAGAACATTTTAATATTTCTTGAGAAATAATGAATTAAAATATGCAATTGATTTATTCTACAATATAAATAATAAAAATTCAAAATTAAAAATAATAATGCATTTTAAATGCACACCTGTTTGTTTGTTGAAGCAACTGGATAGCAAGTTCTGTCAGGATAAGTGAATGCATTTAAAAAGGTATTCAAACTACCCTTTAACAATTCAACAAATGGTTCTTTTAAAGGGTATTTCCTTGATCCACATAGTACGCTGTGCTCTAGTATGTGAGGTATTCCTGTTGAGTCTTTTCTGCAAATGAAACATGAGATGGTAAGAATTTGAGATTTGACATTATTATAAAACATTTCAATTATTGGGGTATGCTTTTGGTAGGAAAAATATTTAGAACAGAATACATTTTATCTTGTATACTCAATTCTTTTCCTATTTGAAACAAGATTACAATCTACTTATCTTGCACATTCAGCAGCTATAATTATGTATAGCAGACAATGAGGCATTAAGAGATAAACTCATAAGTCTGGGATCTAAATCTTTGGTGTCTTGAGGATTACAGATGGTCCAAGCAGGTAACTATCTGATTTGGTTACTTGAAAAAGCACATAACAGTGCGTCTTGGGAATGGAAATGGAAGAAAGAAGGTTTTCAGTTTAAACACAAAGAATGCTTATGGATGATAGTGAAAGATGAATTCGTCAAATTGGAGTTCTAAGTCCCCTTAGCAAAATAGGCTTGGAAGATCCAACTGCATCTAAAAAGTTTGTGGTTTCATATGGATTTTGGCCATATGGAAGTTATATTTAAAGAATGCAAGGGATCCAATGGACCACAACTGCACCTAACAATTAAGAGGACCATGATGGTCTGTTTTGAGAATCATATGCTACTCCGCAAAAGATGGGTAAAATAATGAATCTAGGAAACCAGATTGCAGTACTTTCATATACTGAATAAGAAGCATGATGATTCATGACACATTATGAGCAGGAAGAATAGGAGGGGCTAGTGCTACAATTGTTTCACGAGGCCTATTCAATCACCTAGTTAGCACCTGGTAAAATATAAGAAAAGGAAAATTATATAATTGCAGTGTTGCACACGATGCCAAATGTTGTGTCGTGATGCTGATAAGGAAAAAATTTCTACTAATGCTAATTATATTTTCTTCGAAATTTTTTATAATGAAAGCTTTGCAGGGAAAATGAAATAATTATTTAGTTTCTATTAAAACAAAATACTTATCTCTTGTATAACCAACTACAAAGAATCTGTAAGACTTGATGGTACAACAATATCAAGTTATCTTGACACCACCAAAGATTGACATTATGAAAATAGATAGTGTGGAGACTAGGGCTAGAAAATATTAAATACTGTGCTTACGGTGGAGTTCTGAAGACAATGCCAAATACTTTATTTTCATCGTCATTTGATACAGACATCACTTCTGCTCCTGTTTTCTTATGCTTATATAATATAGCAGTTGATTTACATTCATCAATAAATTGTTCGGACATTTTTTCAAATCCAAGCTTCTCGGAAGCATCATCTGTCTCTGGAAGCATGAATAAAACCAAAAGTAGAGATAACCGTTACTTGAAGAAAAATTTAATTTTTAATACAACTGAAAACATCTTGATGGAAATACACAATTGCAAAACACAATGATTTAATAGATTAAATTGGACATAGACAATGGAAATTGCTTGCTTTTGGAACAAAAAATCCAGGAAAAAAGGTTCTACATAGGGCTGACTGTTTTCGTGCTTAAAGATTATGCTTAAATAATTCTGAGCAGATCTTAGCGAAATTTTTTTCTTTTTTCTTTTCTTTTTGCAAAAGGATGTAAACTACCCATCAGGAATTATTTATCAGTAACCATGTAGTCATAAATAATATCAGGAAACAAACTAATACAAAAAATGGATGAGCAATCTTTGTGGAGAATAGGAAAGGTACCATATTTGGATATAATGCAGACAGGCAATACAATTGAAAGAACAAGCTCTATTTCCTTTTTCTATTGTCAAGCTAATATTTGAATATCGTTCAGTTAGGTCATAAAACCCATTGCCATTCTTGCCATGTATAGATTTCTCTTATTAACTCCATGACCAAAGAAATAACGAAAGACATTTGATATTGGGAGTGTGCATGTGACCGATGCCAGCTCAAAATATACAAATGGTAAGGCCTTAGCTATCGACTAATTATGCTGCTGTGGCTTTGCACGTTTTTGTCATTTATAGAAGCAACCAGCACTTGAACCTTTGCCTGCAGGTGCTCATTCTCCATAACATTGCAAAACTTGTGGTTCCGTGAACTCGCAACTGTACTTGAGACTGATACGTTTATTACCTCCATATCTGGATAGAAATTGCAATTCACGATCCAATTCGTGGTTTTTTTTGCGAATAATGGTGGGTATCGAATTTCCATCATCCTCGAGTTGAAGCACTAAGGATACCATTTTACTGCCTCGAAAAGACTGACTGAAAGCAACGTGCTCTCCTACAAAACCAGTTCACTCAGAAAACAGTACAACTAGTACCTGAGGAGCTGGGTCTCGGAGAGGTGGACACAGCCTGTGGGGCAACGGAGAAAGACCTTCTCCCAAGGCGCCGCGCAGGCACAGAAGGCGCCCACCTCCAAGCACCGTCGGTGAAACAGGACAACGACTGAAGCTGGCGGTAGCTGTTATAACGGCGTCTCCTCAGAGCAGCAGCTGAAGAGAAGTAGAGCGGCTTTGGCGGTCTAGATAGAAGAAGCGGGCTCCATCCGACGGCGGTGGAGCAGGCGTAGGACCGGAGGAGAGAGGCCGCCTCCATTTGCTGCGCGCCGACGAGAGAGGTTGTGGTGCCAGGGGACGTTGCGGTGGAGGTCAGTTTTCCTGTGAAGAGACGTGGACGAGTTATGCAGCGTAAGCCGAGACCCATTAGCTGACGACGACGGACGGATGTGGCAACTTGGCAACCAACCACAACCAATTCTAGGGTTTTAAGCCATTGAAAGGGCAACCGGCGGTCTCAGATCTTTACCATTTGCGGATGAGATTTTCCGCGGGAGAGGGTAAATTTATTACGTTTCTTCCTGAGAAAAAAGTGTCGAAGAAATTGCACGCAGGTCGGAAACCGGAACGTACGCCCACCAGCTTCCATCATCCGTGGGATTTTTTTTCGTGCAACTTTAGAAATACGGCAAAATACACGTCACCAGGTATGCAGTTTCATGTTATTTATATTTCCAATAATCTGATTATTCATGAACGTACGAAATATATTAAGTTTTGATTATCATTTCATTCGTGATCATCTTTTAGCAAGAAACATTTATTTGCATCATGTTCGTACTACCAATCAGCTAGCTGATGCTTTCACCGAGTCGTTGCCTCGAGTAGAATTTCACACATTTTTGGATAAACCGGAATCATTGACATTTTCTCCTCGGTTGAAGATTGACGTGTACTTTGTATATAGGCATGTACTTGTTTTTTTGTATTTTGTCATTTTTGCATGTTGATCCGAACCCTCTGGTATAAATATGCTTGATTTATTTGCAACCACCTTACGGCTCGATGAATAAAATTGCTTAAGGTTTTTTTTGCCACCGCTCGTCTATCGCGCGATGAAGGCGGTCCTGATTAGCTCGTTGACTGCCGATGCTTTCTAGCTCAGAACGGCTCAGATCTTCGATGTTCGACAACGTGTACATAACATTTAATAATGCTTACAGAAATACATTTAATTTTAGGAAAATTAATCAAAAATATTTGTAATTAAACTTTAATTTTGGTTAAAGACAGAACGATAGAAAAGGCAAAAGAGAAAAAATTCAAAATTAAAGACAACGTCCTTAAAAAAATCTACGATACTATTATTTTTCTCGGTGGAAGTCTTCCACGCATATAAAAAGTCGCATCGTTTGTGCCGTCTCTAGACAACCTTCACAAATATCTCTTCGAAGAAGCGCCGAGTGAGCTTCCATAAAGATGATCAACCATCGCCGGCGACGAAAAAATCACGTGGACGTGCACTGAATTTTCCAAACCAAGAAGGACCTGCTTCTGTGGACCAACACGCGAGCTGCCGGTCCAACCTGCACGGCAACGCTGATCGATCGTGACGTACTCCTCCTTTACCTTTCTGTTTTTTACTCCAATCTAGAAGACATATTGCGCGCCCTCGCTCGTTAAATAGCGTGCATCCGCCGTGCCACGGTTCACGACGCACTCCATCCAGAGCCTGCGCCGGTGGTCGGAATACTGATACTCGATCTACGACGCAAGTAGTCAAGTACAGTATCCGCCTTCCATGGCTTTGTTTGCCTTTCCTCTCACGTCCGATGTCGACTTCGACTTCAGCCTCATCCCGCTCCGCAGGTACAAAGACGGTCGCCTGGAGCGGCTGGACGGCGACGAATTCATCCCCCCATCAAACCCTGATCCCACCACCAAAGTCTCCTCAAAGGACGTCCTCATCCAACCCGTCACCGGCGTCTCCGCCCGCCTTTACCTCCCACCCTCCATTACAACCAACGTCGATAACAGGGACAGGAAGCAAGACCAAAAGCTGCCTGTCATCGTCTACTACCATGGCGGCGGCTTCTGCATGGGATCGCCATTCTCACCCTTGTATCACCCCTACGTGACATCCCTCGTATCCAAAGCCAACGTCGTGGCCGTGTCGGTGCACTACCGTCGCGCAACCGAGCATCCTCTCCCGGCCGCCTACAACGACTCCTGGACGGCCCTGAAATGGGTGGCTTCCCATGCCACCAGGACCGGCCCCGACCCGTGGCTCAACGACCATGCGGACTTCAACCACGTGTTCCTCGCCGGCGACAGTGCCGGGGGTAACATTGCGCACAACATCGCCATGCGAACGAGGGAGACGGAGGGAATGGAGTTGGAGGGGGTGGTGCTGGTGCACCCATACTTCTGCGGGGAGGCGAGCAATGAGGAGGGGTACGGAGCGGACCAGGCGTCGTTGGAGGAGACGGACGTGGTGTGGAGGATGGTGTGTCCGGGAGCGGCGAGAGGGAACGACCACCCATGGATCAAGCCGTGGGTGGATGGGAGGGAGGAGATGAAAGTGTTGGGGTGCCGGAGGGTGTTGGTTTGTTTGGCCGAGAAGGACGCGTTGTGTGGGAGAGGTCGGCGTTACGCGGCGGAGTTGGGGAGGTGCGGGTGGGACGGGGAGGTGGAGGTGCTGCAGTCGGCGGGGAAGGGGCATGTGTTTCATCTCCTCGAATGCGACTGTCGAGCCGCCGAGAACTTGATGAAACGCATGGCCTCCTTCTTTCACGGGGATTAATATAATAATATAATTTCTTTTGCAGGCGTCGCAGAGCTTTTATTTGCTAATGAGATCGATCTTGAAATGAGCATCTTTTATTCGAGGAAGTGCAATGTTCGTTTTTTAAAATAGTTAATTATTATACATTATAATTTTTTATTATAGATCCTAATTATATAATATTTATTAAATACGTTTAATATTTTATATAAAAATATATATCAAATTTATATTATAAATTATATATATTTTTTAAAATATAATCTTAATTAATTCTACTGCTTAAACAAATGCTAATATAAGGTGTGAAATGACTGGTCTTGGAAGTTTCCTACCACATTTACAAATTACATGACGTTGGGAAAACACACCTAAACATTTTCATTGATATAATCTCGTTATTTTGTTACATATCTATCTGTTGCTAAATATCTTTATACATTTTATATATTCATTTGTGTTTTGAATTTAATTATTTATAATCGAATAACACTTGCACATAATAATGTGAAAGCTTAATTATTTATTTGTATTTTAAGTATTTATTACATTTTTTGACAATATTTGAAAAATATAAATGAAAAATGGAAAATAACACTTAGTACTGTTTTCTATGATTTTAATGAATATGTATAATTGATACATGTATTTAATACAATAACGCAATACGGAAGATACTTTTTTCCAACGACTATAATTGCCACAAAAACTTAAAAAATTGATAAAAATATATTTTTTATGATAACCATTGTGATGGCCGTTTGTAGCTAAAAATTCAGCACAAAAAGTTTGTAACAGTTTTTTTACCATCACAAATGTTGTGACAGTTTTCGACTGTCATGAGAAGCCATTACAAATCACTTCATGACAACTTAAATTGTCACAGATGCCAATAAAGAAGTCTTATTTGACCAAAAGAAATTGTACTTTATGATTACTTAAAATTGTCACAAAAAATTGTAATTTCCAATAAAATCATTACTTACAAAAATATTAAAAAATAAAAAATTATAATAATCTATTAAAACTTGTAATATTATTCACATATTATTCCCTAATACTCTTCGTATATAAAATGTATTTCAAAAAAAATACTTTTACATACCAAAAATCTATATACATTTACACACAAATATTTTTTTATTGATAAAATAAAATCTGTCATGTTATATATACAAAAGTACGTATATACATTGTCCGGACCAATATAAATTGAAGTCGAGCAAAGATGCAGTGAATATAAATTGACCGGACCAATATACCACCAACCTACACACCAAACCACCAAAAAGGGACCATTGTAAGTCGGGCCAAGAAGACCCGAACCCGATTCGAGTGATAAAAGTCTAGACCTAGGGTTACTCGTAATCCATCGTGACTTCATTGTATCGCCAGACCTGATCACCGGCCGCCTTCTCGCAGCCGTCGCCAGGAGCGGAGGAAGAAGCAGCGATGGTGAAAGTCAGTTTCTATCGTAATTGTAAGTGCAATATGCATCTCATCCATTTTCCGTTCTCTACTGTATCTATCTGTCGTAGCAGTGTTCTCCGTTTACTTCTGAATCCCAAGATCGTAGAAGCCGTAATATCAACAAAGACTATGATCTTATAATTTGATGTTTAGGGCTTCAGTTTCTTATCCTCGTTGGTTATTTCCGTACTTTTGATCGGTGGGAGGGGTTCAGCATTCGTTGTTCGTTGCAGAACAACTCTTCGGCCGTTTTTCGGATCCAACCATTTAGTCGTTTCTAATAATCTTGAATTTTGGCGTCTCACATACAGATCAAATGCAAATTCTTCTTCGAACGAAGAGGCCGGTGTTGAATATATCTTCTGGTTTTAAGATTGCAGCTTTTATAATACCAGAATGCGAAGAAAGTGAATTAGATTTACCATATTGTACTGTTAGTCCTATAAATTGACCTTGCGCGAAATGACTTCCAGATGGAAAGACATTTAAGAAGCCCCGTCGTCCTTACGAGAAGGAGCGGCTTGATGCCGAACTGAAGCTGGTTGGGGAATATGGTCTACGCTGTAAGAGAGAGCTCTGGAGGGTGCAGTATGCCTTGAGCCGTATCCGTAATGCCGCCAAGGAGCTGCTTAAGCTCGATGAGAAGAATGAAAAGCGAATCTTTGAAGGAGATGCGCTTCTCCGTCGTATGCACCGTTATGGGCTGTTGGATGAGAGCCAGAACAAGCTTGATTATGTTCTGTCTCTTACCGTGGAGAACTTCCTTGAGCGTAGACTCCAGACTCTTGTCTTCAAGTCTGGGATGGCCAAGTCCATTCACCATGCCCGTGTACTTATCAGGCAGCGTCACATCAGGTATGCATCTCTATGTTACCCATGCTACACAGTTGTGGTTGTCATGATTTGTGCAGTATGAATTTTGTAACAATAGTTTCTACACTAGTTTCACCAGTCACAAATTCATAGTTGTTTGTTGAAGTTTGGGAAGCTCTACAGGTTTTGTATGCTCAGCCATCTGTTGCACGTGATTTTTTTTCATTTTCTTTAAATTCATACCCAAAAAAAACATAACAATCAAATAGCAACCCAAAGATAGACATTATTTTTCATCACTAAGGAGGTGTTTGTGCCACTGGAAATCATGGGAAATGAAATGGTGGGAATTCACTTCCCATGGTTTCCCATATTTGAGCCATTAATTTTCAATGAAAACAAATTTCCATCCCTTTAAGTGACATAAAAGTGTCGTCCACCTGCCATTTCCCACTGTATAGGGCTCATGGGAAAACTTTGTGTGCTTGATCATGGAACCTTGCCTACTCTCACTGCCTTGCAATTGACACTCGCCTCTTTGCTATCTCTTCTCCTGCGACCACCCTCCTATCTTTGTGAATGTCACTGACCTTGCAACATCCCATGACCCAGGTCATCATCCCCTTTGTGCTAAGGCTTCATTGTTAGAATGTGGTTCTCGTCACTAGAATGTTGGTCTCCTTGCTAGGGTGTCATTGTCAATGCCTAAATCGATTGGTCTCCTTGCCACCCTAGGGTCTCCTTGCTAGGCTTTGCCCCCTCCTAAGTTTGTTGCTTTCTTCGATTTTTGTTTTTGATTTTGACATTCTCTTCTTCCGACTTGAACAAACATTGATCTTGTTAGGTCATGTTGATGTTGAAAAGCTGCTTGTTGATTAGCACCAGCAAGGTCTTGCTCATCTTTGTTGGCATTGTTAAAGAAGGTCTTGTGTTTGTTCATGCAGCTCTCAGTTCGGCAATGATCTGCCTAAAACTTCAATTTGTTCAGTTTGCTTTTACTGAATTCTGATATTTATGAAGTAATTATTAGTTATTTTAAAAAATTATTATTAAAAAATATTTTTTCTATAAGGTAATTAACATTTTCTATTAATATATCAACTTTTTTTACACTAGTTTCATTAATTGAATTCGCATTAATTCTTGTGTTTACACAAACATTTGTATTTCAAATTCTGCTAATTTCCTACACATACACAAATAGCTTCAATAGTTTTATACTTTTCCACCATTTTCATTTCCCACAATTTTTTCGTGTTCTTGTATTTGTATTTTCTGATTTTTTGTCATTTCTTTTCTTGTTTTTTCTACATGCATAAATGATACTTGAATGACATTACGGTGCATATTTTCCAAGAAGACCATAAAAGTCTTTATAAATTCACAAGTTTGAAGTGATAACAACTTTGTTTCTTCCTATCAAAATTGTAATCCATTTTGGCATGGAAAACAATGGGTAAAAAGAAATAAATTTACAACTTATGCTTAGTTGAGATCAAGTGAGACGAGGGAGAATGCATTTGATGAAGATCGTGAATGCTTCATGGGATTCTTTAGAGTGGTGCAATAATATTTTGGACAAGGAGTTTTGATCATTTGTGCGAATAATTTGAATGCATTTTGACACTACTTTCCTCTGTCTCTGATAATGATGCTGGATCTGTCAATAATTTGATGGCCACTTAGTTCTTATCTGTCCAGGATGCCTTGGCTTAACCATTTCCTTCAATATGCGAATAAGTGAATTGATTATCTCCAAGATTTGAATTATAGTTTTATGGGAGTACGATAATGTAGTTTCTGCCCCTGATGTAGAGTATAGCTTTTTGTGTTTTCTCTTTGTTTATAATGTGGAAGCATCCAACATAGCGTACCTGATCGTAAAAGCTGTCTTGTATGATATTATCGTTCTCTCTTTTTGCTCTAATTATACATTGTATGGAGTGA
The DNA here is from genome assembly GCA_024699675.1 of Amphibolis antarctica. Taxonomy (NCBI): domain Eukaryota; kingdom Viridiplantae; phylum Streptophyta; class Magnoliopsida; order Alismatales; family Cymodoceaceae; genus Amphibolis; species Amphibolis antarctica. The sequence goes on along the minus strand of JAMKPZ010001038.1, from coordinate 27,995 downwards.
ATGTATCTCCAATCTTTTAGTCCTTTTGCAATATGTCGTGCTTTGTTTATATTTAGGCTGTTTCGGTAAGTTTCTCTATGTTATGTTGTAAGGTTGTTTCCCATATTACCATAATTGCTTCTTTGCAATAAAATTCATTGTTCTCAACCAAGGTTTGTGTACTGTTTGACAGGGTTGGGAGGCAGATTGTCAACATTCCCTCGTTCATGGTAAGAATGGATTCTCAGAAACATATTGACTTCTCGCTCACCAGTACTCTTGGTGGGGGCCGTCCTGGAAGAGTGAAGCGAAGGAACCAAAAGGCTGCTGCTAAGAAGGCTGCAGGCGGAGATGGGGACGATGAAGATGAGGAGTAGCGTCTTTAATTGATGAAAGGCCAGTCGGATCACTCACAGCTTGTGCTTACCTTATGAGTTTGGCTTGAAGTTTTTTTTATTTGTTTTAATGAGTTGGCTTTAAGTTTGCAACGTCCTATTTTAGGTAAGAGTATATGCCGTGTTTTATTTGACGAGTTGCTTCTATTACGTAAGTACTTTTGACGAGGCCTGTCTTCTCTTTAGTTTTCTTCTTTTGGTGACGCCTAGTAATAACAGATCATGGTTTTTCTCTCCTCGGGTAAAAGTAAAATACTCCGGGCAAATGATCAAAGGGCCAGGTAAATTAATCAAAAAGTAAGTATTTGTAGTTAATTAAAAAGGATTATTTGTATGGGAGACGACCTAGGAGATCTTGAAATTTTTTGGATGTTACATCTCAAATATCGATTTGTTCGTTTGCTTTTTCCTACTTAAGACAAATATAGATAGATGATTTGGGCTTATCAAGGTTGATTGATTCAGATTGCTTATCAATCGGCGTGTTTTCCATTTCGCTTTTGATAATGTGCCATTTTGTGAGGGAATTCTTTGGGCGTTTTATTGATCTGCACCCACAGCGTTCTTGTCCCCTCTCCATCCAGCGGAAGTGCGGAACAGCGGTTGATGCCAAGGGTGGAAGGTGTATTATGGAGCTGCATTAATTAGACATTTAATTGTTTTTGGTAATTATCATATTAAAATAATTGTAGTTTTGAAACTGAAATCGTGAGGTTTCAAGATATCACCTCAACGGTGTAGATTGCATTAATTAAACATTAAGTTGTGAGTTTTATTGAAATAACCTAGTATTTGCTGTAAAATGTTGCAAAAAGTAGTATGTAATTAAAAGGTGAAAAAATACAGATAGTAACTGATGCCTCACCCTGTGTGCAGCCTACTTTTTGTCTCCTTTGTTCTTTTGACCGACTTCATTACTTTGCCTTCATCACCTGGCACTCCAAATTGGTATGCTCACCACCATCCGTCGGTCCATTGAACTTGGTCGTCCCACTCCGCCTAGGTGGCAAATGGGCGCATCTTATTAGAGATTTCTTTCCCTTTTATATTTTGCCCGGCACGGCTAGCGTGCTATCTTGGCGTGTGTGTGTTTTAGCGGTGGTGGTTCTCCATTGGGCGACTGTTTTTCCTTTGTTGCACATGGCACGGTAGGGACGACGTTGTTGGTTGTTGGAGTGCACGTCACATGGCACCGTAATTTTGGTTATATTCTATTTGAGATATTAATTAATGTTCTGAAATACTCCCTTTATATTTAATGGATTAATGAGCGGAAGAACTTTCATTCCATAAAAATAAGGAATATATTTCCAACATATGTTCGAGGCTATAATTTTGTGTGAGCCCACTATTATATTTTACGAGAGCAGGGACAAGGTTAAATTTGTAATTGTAAATATGTGATATATGATATAGCACGACGGCCTCGATCTACATATATGACGCAAAAGAAATCGGACTTCACAAATTTTCCAGTCAATAATAGCATAACCCCTTTTTGGGCGCAGCTTCGCCTCGGCCGAAGACAATTGGAACTTTTTAAACAAGTAAAAAGACTGCTCCGAACATTTTCGTTATTGCAGTGCACGCCTTCAAGCTTATTGACCCACGTACCAAATGCACGCCAGTGAGCAGACATGGACCATCTACTTGAGTCGATTATTTTAGGATTCAACGGAAGACATGCGATGGATAGGATCCGATCGCAAACCTGCAAAACCAACGTCGTCGTGGACATAGATCAAACTTTTTAAATCTTGCCAGCCGATGGCATTGGAAATGAATGCGGAAAGGCTCACCAGGGCGCGGGGTTCGGAGGTCGGGAAGAAGAGGAATCAATCGGGATTGAGGAAGGAGCATACGCGGTTCATCATGTGCACGGCCTCGTCGGAATTGGGGTCGACGATGTGGAAGACATGGCCCTTGCCGTGGGACAGCAGCACCTCAACCTCCCCCTCCCACCCGCTCTGCTTCAACCCCCCCGCGTACGCCAATCCCCTTTCCCTGAAGAAGTCCTCACCTCCGACGCACGCCAGCACCCTCTTGCATCCCAGCCCTCTCATGCTCGGCGCCCCCGCCCCCACCGGGTTTACCCACGGGTGGTCCGACCCCTCCTCCCCCGCCTCCGGGTACACGAACCGCCAGCTCTCCTCCAACGCCTCCCTGTACGCCGCCTCCCTCGACTCCGACCCCAACGGTTCCTTTCCCCAGAAGTAGGAGTGGACCAGGACCATCCCTTGTATGCCCACCTTCCCCGGAAGCTCCTGCCCCCCCGCCTTCATCCCCACCCAGTGGCATATGTTCCCCCCTGCGCTGTCCCCCATGATGAAGAGGCGCTCCAGGTCCGCGTGTTCCGCCACCCATGGGTCTGTCTTCGACCCCACCCACTCAAGCGCCGTCCAGGAGTCGAGGTACGCCGCCGGCAGTGGGTGCTCCGGGGCCAGCCGGTAGTTGATGGAGACGGCGAGGACGTTGGCGTGGGAGACCAGCGAGTTGAGGTAGTTGTGGTAGAAGGGAGAGGCGTTGTGCTCGCAAACGAATGCGCCGCCGTGGTAGTAGACCACCACGGGGATCTTCCTCCCGGGGGATACGATGGCAGGGAGGAAGAGGCGGGCGGAGACGGAGGAGTCGGGCGTAATCGAGACGTCCTTCGAGGACACGCCGGTTTCTGGGTCGCAGGGGGAGGGGGGGAGGAAGACGGTGCCGACGAGCCGCTGGATGCGGCCACTCTTGTAGGTGCGGATGAAGGGGAGGAATTCGTACTCCACCTTCTCGTCGTCGTCCCCGCCGCCGCCGCCGCCGCCGTCGTCGCAGGCGGTGTCGGCGATGTTTCGGGTGATTTGTGCAAGGAAGGTGCTCTCATCCATGACGGAGCACTTCCAGCGGTGGGGCGGGTGGTTGAGCTGCCCACTTTCACGGCCGAGAAGTGGAAAAAGAAGCGAAGCTGCGGCTGAGATTTATCATTGTACGCTGGTGCCTGTGCTGTACCAGCCACGTAAATTTATTTTTCTTTTCTTTAGGGTGTACTTATTTTAAAAGTTATTTATCACACATCTTTATTTTTTTACAATATATTTTAACTATATATAACAATATTTATCAAATATTTTTAATATTTTATACAAAAAATTATATATAAATTAATATAATTTCTTAAAAAAAAGACCTTCACACTATCTGATTGTAATTCTTAAACAAACACTATCCGAATAAAACACACCTTTTTTTCCTCAAAATCAGCGTTATAATTTAAAACGACACTGAAAATATTACCAACTTCACTTTCTGCTTCGTGATCAAAAGACGAGGCTGGCTGGTTCTTTACGGTTTTAATTTAAAACTTCTTTTATCATTTCTTGATTATTTTATACCTTTTTACGTTAAATCTGTTGTTCTTTTAGGGTACAGATTTATGATCGAACTTCTTTTGTTTTATTATGTATAATTATCGAAAAAAACAGTGCGTGCGATTTTGTCGTGGCAGAATCAGAGCCTGACACAATTGTCAAGATTTCACGCTCAAAGATGCGATTCAATTCACGTTATATTAATTAAGCATTATATTGTAAAAATATTGTATAACCGAAAAAAAGCTTTAAAAGCATTATATGTTACAGTTCATATAATGACATGTGGATACATTACGGAGTTTATATATATGAAATTTTTTTTGCATAATGACACGTGGGGATACACAACCGTCTTATTATTTGCATATACGTTGAATCATTTTTTTTGATATTTATTAATGAAATTCAATGCAAAATCTATTGGAAAGGGGGAGACGAGCGTGCGTCGTCGTCTCTCATCCAGCGGAAAAAATCAAAATTTGTAAAAGAAGGTAGTTGGCAAAATGAAGAAGAAAGAGTTGTCAATTAATATAAACTTATGTATTTAGATAAAAAATTATAAAAATTATTTTTTCTTACTTTAACGTAAAAAAAAAATCATTTCAAACACAATCGAAGTCGGTCATCATGTCACCGCTCCGTCCAATAATTAATTAAAGGTACGTTTGTCAAACGTGTGGCTAATTTTTATTGTGGTAGATAAAATTTTTGACGACAGGACGTTACGCATTTTTCTCGTCTTTCGATGACGTCGCTCTTCCGTAAGTAAAACAAATTCTTACAAAAAAATTTCTTATCATCGATCCTTTTGGGACCACAGCTTCACTCTATTTTCATATTACGCAACCACAGCTTCACTCTATTTTCTTTTCTTTTACGGTTTTCTCAGTATATTGTATTTTCGTAATTGCTTATTTGTCATTTAAAAATTTGTATTTTTTGCATGTCATATGGAACATTTATGTCCCTACGTACGATTAACTATACCATTTGAAAATGAAATTAGCATCCTTTAAAAATTATTGTAAATGACTCATCCACATGTATTTCTTGCTCTCGTACGATTATCACTTGTTGCAAGTTAATCAGAGGTAAAAAAAAGTAGATCTCATTTCATTAAAATAATTAAGAAAAATACGAGAAACACGTCTACGAAGCACGTCAAGAGTTTGACAGCACGGTCGGTCGGTTCGATACAATAAGAAAAATATTTTGTATCGTGGATTGTATCTGAATTAGACTTTAGATATGAATTTCAACACAAAATAAGTATGGTCTAGCTTAACTACGAGATGAGTTGTTAGAGGGAATGGTTGCTACGTCGTAGGAGGAGGGGATCGATCGTCGGGTTGCATGACCGGTGAGGTGAACGGTCATGTACGCGGAAGGAAGGTGAACGGGTCGTTGGGTCGTATGGCTGGCAAGGTGAATGGTCACGTGTGCGGAAAGGGGGTGAACAGATTGTGCAGTTGACAAGAAAGACGGGCTATCGAGTCATTGAGTCGACCGTCGGGTCATTGGGTCAGTTGTCAGGTCACGGTACCGGTCTCGGGAAGAATGTTGTTATTTGTTAATTAAATAAATATTTTTTTAAAAATTAATTATTAATTTAAATATTAAATATATATAAATAATAAATTATTTAAAAAATCGTGTCGTTAACCAGCACAAATAGTATTTTTTTGTGTAATAGGTCGTACCTAAGCTAGTTCATTGGCAATATGAACTATGTCATCACAAAAATTATGTCATGCCATATCGACACGACACGATTGACACCTCAAGCACATCTATCCCAGGGAGACTCGAAGGAGGGCGACTATTGATGGCAAGAAAGAAGAGAGGAGAGACTAATGTTTCTTTTTCTTTTTACTTTTAATTTTTAAAAATATTCTTAATTTTACGATAACATATATATTTTTTAATTCACTCTTTTTATTATCAAATTTACTCTCTATCATTCTTTCATCTCAAAATCATTTTTCTAAAAATCACTTTTTCCACTTTCAAAAGTTGAGAGTAAAGAAAACTGTTTCCTGGAAATCAACAAAAGAAAAATATGAAAAAAAATTATTATTGAAATATTAAAAATCTAGAAATGAAAAACTTTATAAGACCATCGGTACACATTATAAAAATTTAAGAAATTTTATATTTGATTTTTTAAAATTAAAAATATTCTAAATTTTTTTTTTTTTTTCAAAAAACACAAACCCTCCTTAACCATCAAAACGTACCAATTTTTGTAATTTTTTTTTTCAATTTTTGTAATTCATATATATCTGAAAAAAAAAAAAGGAAATTAAAGCACGTCGCATGCATGCACGGAAACGAGTGGAATATTTTCATTTGCAAGCATGTATGGGAAAAAAAAGGGTGAGACGGGGACGTGAAAAAAAAGTAATAAAAAAGAGAGGAATGGAACAAACTTTGCAGGTTTATTATCCAAAAGTACACAGGAACAACCTTATTCGTAAAGTAATGAATCCCTGTAAGATTCCGACAGGGATATGAATGTACGCAAGATTGTCGACGAAAGAAAATTTCTTTCTATCTTATATTCAGATAATTACAATAAAAAAAATCTATTTTTATTATATTATTTATTAAAATATATTCTTTATATAATAAAAATCTCCGTAAATTTTATTCTCAGATAAAATCTTACTTTTATATTGTTGTGAATAGATTTAAGTTGAAGTTGGACAGATATATCGGTACAAAAAGTAAAAATAGCTAATAGTGTACGTGGAGAACTTTTTACCATTCATATGGTTCATTTGTTAATAAGTCTTTTCAATAGTTTCTCAAAAGATCTTCCATCAATAAAATATCAATATATCCATTACATATTAACAATAATTCAAATCTAAGAAAAAAATTTAAAAATGTCAAGGTTAGTAGTTAAATTAATATTTGCTGTTGAACTAATGTCATTATTTTATTTTAATTCATAGTTGTTAAACTTAATTACAATAAATTTTGTTATCATTAATTTAATTTAATTTAATTTGTGGTCCTCAAACTTTCAATTATTTTAAATTAATTATAAATTAAATCGATTTTAAATGTAACATGTATTTTAAAAAAGTATGAATATTACATAGAATTTTAAAATTAACAACTAAAAATACTCTTATATTTATATATATGTTAATCACTTTATAATAATAATTTTCAATTCATACATATACATATTATAAAAAGTCTAGAAAATACATTAAAAATTTGTAAAATTTACATGACTCTTGCAAATAAATAACATTCCTAATTTTCAACAAATATTTATTAAAACTTTTCTACTAAAAATGTGCTACTTTGATTTTTTTTTCGTAAAAATGGAAACAAACGTGATATATGTTTTATAATATCCAATCAAGAAAGTCATATTTTTACTGTGGGTCAATTAAATTTTGAGTAGTCAATATAGTTTAAAGTTTCGTTTATGCACGTAGAATTAGATGAAAATGAATTATTAAGAATTTATTTTTTAGTTAAAATTGAATTGAATTGAATAAAATTAAATTTAATGAATAAGTATTGAACAGAATTTAAAATTTTAGTATTTACGTATATAACAAAATTAGAAATAATTGAATTTATTTTTTATTTTAAAAATAATAAAAAATTAATATATTTTAAAATTTAACTATTAACTTGATAAGAAATGTAAAAACTACAAGATAACTCATAAAATAAAGGTAGACGAAGAGATTTCACTTAATTGTAAAGGTCGAAATTAAATTTTAAATTCCTATTTTAAATAAATTATGTGAAAGAATTAAATTATATTAGAAAAGATACATATAAATATTTGAATCCGACGAAATTGAATAATACGATGGCTGTACGAGAGGAAACGAGTGAGAAGGGACTGCTCGTATAACTCCATTTATTGTCTTAAGTGAAGAACTAATTCGCACGTACATCACGAAATTAAATAATGCGGTAGCTGTACGAAAGGGAGGAAATGAGTGAGAAGGGACTGCTCGTATAACCCCACTTCTTGCCTTGAGGTGGAGAGCCGACCACACAACCTAGGGGAACAGCTGCTGGCGAGCTGCTACATGCAGGATTTGGATGGAGAGGAGAGTCGTTGGAGGTAATTAAGCAACTGCGTGAAGGATGTTTTAATTGGGTGAAAGTTTGTACAGAAGTGTTGGGTGAAGGGTGGTGATCGACGCTGGTTGGAGAGGTGAAACTTCGCTGGAACGAGCGCAGGATCACGATTGGAAGTTGGGGTCGTAGGTGATGTTTTTTTTTTTGAAGATGTATGTTTGGTTGAAAAAAAAAGTAATCAATCAGTACACTATTTCAAGGATTTGAAGTGGTTTACGAAAGAAACGATAATATAGACCATGAATAAAGTTGGAAAGGGGGGAATTAAGATGGTGTCCGCGGTTGGGAAGAAAGAGATCCCACCGGGGAGTGGACTGAGACACCCCTTCCTCGAGGTTCATGGCAAGGAGGATGGTGTTGAAATACATTCTTAAAAATCATTGAGGATGAAAGAAAGATCTTTTGTAATATAAGGATAAGATTCACTATATCACATTCAACATATAACTATTCCAACAGATAAGCCAATTCCAGCGTTGACTGGATCCTGTCGAGGATCGTCAAACAGGTGGGCTAGAACGGAAGGGTGGCTGCTCGACAGAATGCACCATCGTATATAGGAGGGCGTCTGGGAGAAATCAGACGTACGCCAAAAGGAAAAAAAAGAGCTGGACCCAATGTGGTTGAGAGTCCCTTCTTTGTTTAATGTTTAGTGCGTATAATAGTCGGGTGGTATTACACGTTATGTATATCTATTTTCTCCATCCATGTTCGATGTTGGTGGCAGCTGGTTCATGCAGTCGAGTGGCAAGATCAATAGAAATTCTCCGTGGACGACGAGACTCTTGAGGGACGAGGTATTCAAGGGGGCCGAAGATGCATGCAGACTTCTTTTTGGGTGTTTTATGATTGCTTCATGTATTAAAGGTTGTTGATATATGATCGCTGTCTAGCCTGTGTTGTGTTTTTTTGAAATGCTACGTACGTTCATCATGTGTATTGCCATCAACGTAACTTATATTGCTTTTTTCCACGTAAGATATGCATTTAATTCAGGCTTGAATTTGGGAACGCGAAACGTGACATGTAACATCCTTAAGAATCTTATGTTTTATGTAAATTTAGTTTTGATGTGTTTCATGCGTTTTTCGAATAATGAGGTGTTAATTAAGGGGGATTTTATTATGATCAGACAGCTAGAGAAGTCAATTAATCCTGATGTTGTTGACATGCTCGTTATTCCGTGGCAATTGTACGATTCAAAATTTCTTTTTAATTTGTTTGGGTTGTTACGTGTTTGTTATATTTAATTAATTTGTTGATCTTCCAATAAATGAATGTTTGTCACTAAAATTAAGGAGAATTAAATTAGAGGAAATTTAATTCTAGTAAATTCAAATATTTGTACGAAAAACATAATTCAATTTCTTCACCGAATTTAATTTCATATAAAAGAAAAGTACAGAATTTAATTTCAATCTCCACACTTGTGATTCGAGTAGAATCTCTTCCTTCCTTTGTAGGACATCTCATAGTCATTGTATTTTTCAAAAAGTTTATTCTATGAATAATTAAAATTTAAAATATATTAATTTTTTACTATTTTTTATATTAAAAAATAAATTCAATTCTATCTAATTCTAATACGTGCACAAATACTGAAATTTTGAATTTTATTTATTTCTATAAGATTTACAAATTCCTTTATGTTGAATTCAATTCTATCAATTTAATTCTAACTAAGAAATAAATTTTTGATAATTTATTTTCGTTTAATTTTACGTGTACAAATAGACTCAAAAGATCTACTTATTTAAATTGTAAATATTGTGTACATGTGTTTTTTACCATGCACAATAGTTATATATATAGTAATATTTATTAAATAATTTATATTAAAATATTATATCAAAAATTTATATTATAAGTTATGTAATTTCTTAAAAAGTGAACACTATCTCTTTTAATTTTACATTTTAAATAAATACTACCAGAGTCCAGAGACATCAGATTCCGGTTGGAGTTTGATGGTTGTAGAAGATGACAACGCCATTATCGCAGAAAGTGCCAACGGAGAGATACAAAATACAAAATCAACAAGCAACGAAAACTTCTCGTTGCAGTATCGCAAACTACGGAATCATAATCCATGCTGAAGAAATGATAATATGCTCGTTCGTTTTTATTCAAAATTCTCAAGTGTAATAACACATATATTAGACTCGTCTACAATAACGTAACGAATGTACAAATCACAACAATTAAACGATAACAAACTCGATATTGTTAACGATTATGTCATCAAAGTTCAATCAATATATAAACTATTGCCATATTTATTTATTTCGTTGAAAATGTAAACTATGAATCAGAGAAACGTCGATTCATCGAATCCAACCCTCCACCCCCACCCCAAAATCAACGGATGAAAACCTAGATTTATCGATCGGACGGTCCGAAACAAATCACTTCCCCTACCCTTCTCCCGTTTTAATCTCCCCGCCGATACGAGTGATAGGCCTTCCTTCTCGCTCGCATCTTCTCCTCTCCTTCCCCTCGATTTCGAACCAGTTTCCGTAGATCCGTTGGAGAAGAAGATGCCCGTGACGAGCGGCGCAGATCAGCCAAAGTCGCAGCCGCATCCCTCGCAGCAGGAGGTTGCCATGGTAGCGCAAGCTGTGCCGCCGCCGCCGCCGCCGCCGCCGCCACCACCACCACCACCGCAGTGGATGGCGGCAATGCATTACCCTCCGGGGCCGATGATGATCCAGCACCCTGTGATGCCGCCGCCTTACGTGCAGCACTACGTGCGGTTCCCCCGGCCACACCACTTTCAACAACAGCAGCAGTACTATCAACATCAGCAGCACCGGCAGGGGCAGCAAGGCGTGGGATCGTCGGAAGAGAACAAGACGGTTTGGGTCGGGGATCTGCAGTATTGGATGGAGGAGAATTATCTGCATAGTTGCTTCGCGCATACTGGCGAGGTTAGATTTTTACCAAGTCTCTTGTGTTTCCACCAAGTCCTTTTTTCAAGACGAAGGTTGATGTTTAGAGTTGTGCTTGGTTTCTTAATGCAACACTTGAAATAGAAAATTGGGATTTTGACATAGATTGTTTTTGGTTTGAAGTCTATATCTGACATAGATTTTTATATGTTTAATATTTATCAGTTCGTAACAGTTTCCTTCCTAAGCATGAATAGCAGCATAGAATAAATTGATGTACTAGACAGTAAAAGTCGTAAGGCATGAATCACATTACCGGAAATAATAGTAGTTAGTGTGAGGACGAAAATGGAAGCTATTTACCTACATATAGTGCTTAAATGTCCTTTAATAGGAGGATACTTTGGGACAATGCTTATGAAAAACAGAAAAAGGTCATTGCACGTATTGGAAATTAATTTTTTTTCAAAATGTGGTTTAAACTGGTTTTTTATATAAAATAATATAAATATAAATATATTTGCAAATTACAAGGATCGAAATCATCAAAATAATTGAAGGAAATAAATTATAATTCAATTATATGCAATGTGATTTCAAAATTATTTTTATTATGAGTAATTGACACTAAAGAATCAATACTTAAATTGAAACATTAGTAAACATTAAAAATCACTATTAAATTATTAAGAATAAACAAATAAAATAAGTATCAAAATAGTGAAGTTATATTGATGAAGAACACGAATTTGTAATCTAAAAATTAAAAAAGGTCAAAAAGGAGAAATGGCTGTTTTCTTAGAAAGCGGGAAATACGGCCGTTTAAATGGAAAATGGTCATTTTTTAAAACTAAAATTTCCTTTTTTTCCAAAAAATGAAGCAGATAGGATGGAAAATGTTTAAAGGAAGATCCTGGACAACAACCTGGATGTGCAATTTATCTCAAATTTCTTTTATAAAAAATCTTAATATTTATTTTTGTAATTATTCCTTGATGCGCAATTTATAAATATTTTTCAGTATGTAATATAATATAAGCATGAAAGAGGGGATGACTGGTCACTAATATCAAAATTAGATAAAGGGATATAAAAATGTCCATATTCATTTGCTGCCGTGGATGATTGGATGAATATGAAGTCCTTAGCCTTTTGTCTTGATCATGGTTAATCTCGCTGAATATATCTCAGGAGAGATGCACAATTTTGGATTAGATGCCTAGAATCATTGGAGGCTTAAGATGAGAAAATCATCTTCATATTTAACCACGTTGAAGTCAGATCTTTAATATAGTTCAAAGAAAGGGAGATATGATGATATTGATGGAATCGGAAAATGTATTGAAGTTCTTAAGTTTTATCACTTAGAAATAATAAAGCATGTTATATGCATACATTTTGCAAAGGAAACAATTCAAATGGTTATAGTTGGAAATTACTTGAGCATGGGCACTTGTTTACTAGGAACTAACATTAGCTAGAAATAAATTGAGAATTCACTCATCTTGCTCATCAATCATTGTGAGAATATTTGATCATGGGACATCTCACATCTGCTATTGCTATACTAACTTGTACGTTAGAGTATAGCAGTTAGTCATGAATTTTCTTTACATTATTTTCGTTTCATATTATTGTCTCATTGCCCTTGATTTAAATTGTTTTCCATGATTCTATCTAGTGGCACATTTGACAATCCAGATTGCTTCATTACAGATAGGTTTGAGTGCTCATTTCCTACTTGATTCTTTCCCCATTTCCCTTTCTTTTGGCTTTGCTTGTACTTGATAACCATTTCTTGTGTTATGCTTTGCAAAAATTTAAATAAAACTTTTATCACTGCTAAATCCATTTATTGATTCAACAAAAGTTATAGAAAAACTTGAAAGGTATCGGTTTTAGAATTTAATAACCTCTGCATATCTTGGGTACCTTATGTCACTTTTGAACCATAATTACATTCTATTTATTTGTTCAAATAACCTTATACATGATGTTGGAGGCTAAGAGGTATAAATTTGTGTTACAAGCACAACATGAATGCATGAGTTTATATGTGCTTAATTGAGTGAGATTTAGTTGTTCTATTCGACTTACAATCAACATGGAAGTTCATATAAATGTTCTTGTTGTGGTTGGTGGCTTGTTTCTGGTTCTTATCACATTACACCATGAAAAGCTTTTATAAGGTGTACCATGTGGGCAGTTGGTTTTGGACACCATGTGAATGGTATGAATTCTTGTTGCAAACTGAAAGGTGAAGTATTGCGAATCAAAATGCAAAAAAAAGTCATGACATGTCCAAGAAGAAGATAACACAGAAAACTTAATTGCTTGTTGGTGTGGGCATTGCCATTAATATTATGATATTGTGATTGAGTGACTGTCATTAATGGGGTTATTACTTAGGTGGAGTTATAAGGATATGGTCTTCATTAATCAGTTATATATAGCTGACCGAAAAAGTGAACGAAAATTTATTGTACCACGGAAAAGAAGGGGAGTTTGACTTGTTTGAGTTTGTGGTGCTAACTGCTTACTAGAGGAGAGATTTTATCTGAATTGTGTTGAATCCAATATCCATGCTGGTCAGTTCTTACTCATGGAAAATAATATGGCAGGTTGATATCCAATTAGGATCCATGTAAAGAATCCAAACTATATCATGGATTTTCTGCATTAATTGTTTCATTCAGAGCTATCAAGGTGAAAGGAAACGTTAGGATGGCACCCTTCAAAATGCTCAAGGCAGTGTGGGCTGACTTTCAATTGAAGTGAGGCAACACTTTACACAAACTAAATAAATAATTATAAATGTACACTATTAAATTAAACATACAACTATTTTTATAAATACAATCAATCAAATATGGGTCAACCACAAAAAGATGATATGAAATCCAAATGGTGCTTTAATTTACACTACTACAAAAGAATCACCGGAAGAGATAAATCAGCACTGCAATCCATCAATAGCAATGACCAAATTCAGCAAATAAAGATTTTTAAACATCAAGAAGAAAATCTCACCATTGTGTGTAGGTTTTGTTATAACATGTGGAGAGTTGTTGACAACTTTTCTTTGGGTGCCCATCCATTGCCTGATGGTGGGACTGGCTACTTCAGTCGAACTTTGGACACAAGTTGCATATTTCCAGGTTCTAGGAGAACCGTGATGCAAAAGATCACATGATCTCACCAAGAGGAAGGTGTGGCTATCCATCCCACATGCTTTTGGTAGTGCTGGTGGCTGGAAAGAAACAGTAGATCTGTATCCCTTATTATTAAAAGACTAAGGTTTTCAACTGTATCGTGGAAGCTGTGGAATAGAAATGGAGTTGGGGGTTGCCAATATTGTTTTTTTTTGCCAATATTGTTTGATTATGCTGTAGTTTTGGTCTGACTGCAATCACTGAGCACTTAGAGTGTGTTGATACTTTATGGAAGTTTTGGTTCTTTTGCTATTGTAGTTGTTTTTTCTGTATTAGTTTGATTTCCCGCATGGAAATCTTTTCTATTTCTTATTTCCTGTTTACTCAGCTTGTGTATGACTTCTGTACGCTCCTTGGTTTTCTACATGTTTTAAAATATTTTCTTGCTTCTGCTAAAAAACATCAAAAAGAAAACACTATAGTGGACAAAAAAACTTGTAAGTTAGCATCTACAATGACTAGAGATAAAAACACATGATGAAAGAAGAGACATTTACATGAAAGAATAAATACAACCAGTGAATAATCAGAGTATTGGAGCACTGTTGGGAGGAGAAATAGCTGGAACTAGATGAGAAAGAATTGATCACCTCTGGGAGGAGTGGACTGAGGCTGTTGACAGATGAGGACATTGTTTACCTTGAAGGGAAAAAAGAAGAGAGGTGACTGTTAAGGTAGATTGGTACTGGTGGAGAAGGGAGGAGGAAGAGGAGGTTAGGTTAGGGGAAGAGAAGTGAAAGAATGTATTGTGATAACTGAGAAGGAAAACCATCATCATGGTCATTGTGAAGAATGTGGTTCATGTGGGAGAGGAAGACTGTTGTTGGCTCATCATGTGAGGGTTTAGGGCATGTTTGAGGTCTTTGATGGGTTTCTTCTGCCTATATGCCTATTTGTCTTCTATGACTGGGCACTCACTTTTGTTTAGGTGTCCCAACATGTTGGACTACACAAATGCGTCCAAGGAGTCACCTGTTGGAAGGTGCCTACTCATGTAAAAGTGATAACTCTTTCCCCACCTTGCTGGATAGTGTAAGGAAACAATGGCTCGTTGCCATTATCTATTGATCTACTTATTTATTAAGGATTATTCGTCCATGTGGAATTCATTTATTCCCTCCACTGTTATTAGATTCAAAGCACAAAAGGTTACAACAATCTATGATGACAACTGGATGATGTTGGAATCATGATTGAAGAATTGGAACTGTTGTGCTCTTTACCGTTGAGATTATTTGAAATGACAAATCATAGATGAAAAATTATTGTGGAAAGTGCCATACAAGTTCTTAGAATGATTTCTCGCCATTGTGAGTAGAAACTATTTTGTACAATATATTTTTATATTATGCGTCCAATAATCCATATAGCAAGAATGATACAACACAGATACCATTGCTGTAGACTTCTCACCTTGAAATCACCATCTTTATCAGTTAATTGCTGGCATTGATGGTAATCTGCTTATCAGTGCAAATTATTTTCTGCAAGCACTTGGAAACATAATACTATTTTTCTGTTGTGTGTTAACAATGCTCAGTGGCTCATTGCATTTTTGAGAGTCATTTTCTTTTTCCATTAATTATTTTTTATTTCTGTAGTATAAATATCAATTGTTTAATTATATATACGCAGGTTGTCTCTATAAAGGTTATTCGCAATAAGCAAACTGGTCAATCTGAGGGCTACGGTTTTGTTGAATTCTTTACTCATGCAGTGGCTGAAAAGGTACTGCAGAATTTCAGTGGAATGGCGATGCCTAATTCTGAAATGCCCTTCAGGTTGAATTGGGCATCATTCAGCATGGGTGAGAGACGGGCAGATGCTGGTTCTGATCTGTCCATATTTGTAGGAGATTTGGCATCTGATGTTACTGATACCTTATTGCAAGAAACATTTGCCAGTAAATATTCATCTGTTAAAGGTGCAAAAGTTGTTATGGATGCAAATACTGGTCGATCAAAGGGTTATGGATTTGTAAGGTTTGGAGAGGAAAATGAAAAAGCACGTGCCATGCAGGAAATGAATGGTGTGCATTGCTCCACAAGGCCCATGAGAATTGGTGCAGCAACACCTAGAAAATCCGGTATGTTATAAACTTATCTTTCTGCATCAAGTATGCTTAACGTTATTCTTATGGTGGGGTGTTGGTGGTGCAATTTTGGTTTTTAGATTGTAAATGATGGTTCTAGATTTTTTTTGATTCAAGGTAACAGAATGATTCCATTTTACTGCTGGTGCTATTTTACTGCCATAATTTTCTGTGGCACAAATGCACCATGGTGGTATGGCCAGGTGCTTTGCGTGCTTTTTAGTGCCTAGGTGATACTTATGTTTCAGAATGTTCTGAAATCTCTCTATCCATCCATGCATTCATCATTGGAAATTACTGTTCCTGGCCTGGAGTACATAGTTGAGGCAACAAATGCACCTTAAGTGCCTAATTGTGTGCACAGGGGTTCCATAATGCACTCTTCTTTTTTCTGAAGCTTGGAGAAAAGTATTAACTTTATTACTGTAAGAAAGTGTTAACTTTTAGTACTCCAATATAAAACCAATAACAGATTTTCGAAGGAATTCTTAAGCTTATAACTAGTTTTAGTAATAGCAGCATCATGTTTCAAGGGATGTATGGAGTTTGAACTAATTTATGAAACTGTCTATGATACTGGTGATTGGATCTCCTCTGTATACTTTCTTTTCAAAGTTAATATTTTTGTCCGACGGCAGGTTTAGCTGCTGAATAACTTGTTTTATGTTACAAATGAGTCAAATGACTTTCTACTTGAGCAGGGAAAACTTCACAATGTGTGATTTTTCTAATCAGAATTTCTGTTAATCTGAAGTTGTCTTCTTAGTTTGAGTACGTCGTGGTTTATTAAATCTCTTGTGCAACTGAACGTTGATAAAAGAAAAATGATATTTATTCCTGTCAAGAATTCTGGGGAGCATATAGAATAACTGGGGCTATGGAAGTGTTTGTGTGATATAATTAAGGCATTTCTGCCTATAATGGGGGGCTTCTGATTTTTGTTGCTTGCCTTGATAATTCCACAATCATGGAGTTATCAGTTTTCTGGCTGTTCTATGCTCTAAATCTTTGCTTATGCAGTACATTAAATTTCACTTTTAGTTTACCGGCGACAACTATTTTTTTGTTATGATTTTTTTTTTTTGGTAATGCAACCATAAGCAAGCATTTCTTTTTTGTCCTGGCAATTACTGAATTTTAGCATGTGTTTTAAGTTATTACGAGTGTACATTTTTTTGAAGATTTTGTTGGCATTATGTTTTATTCTCAAATTTGCAACTGGAGCTTGACAATCTCACGTCTCTTTCATTCAAAGATCCTTCTTTACCTTATCCACAACACAACAATGTCAGTTGCTTGCCCTTCCACATTCTGTCTTTTTTCCATGTGACCATGGGTTGGACAAAATTTTGTGTTTGTCAACTTCATTCACTGAATTTTTTTATTCATGGTTCCTTAGAGTTTAGACTTCTTTATTCATGGGTTAACATGTCATATTTTCTTCACTATACTGAGTCTTAATTTGAAAGTCTTCATGAGTTTACTCTAATATTTCTGCTAAAAATATTTTGGCAGTTTTCTAACTGTTCAATTGCTTTGGGGGAAAGCCAAAATTCGTCCTACTTAGGACTTATGTTCAATAGTTTTGTTATGATTTGCCTTGTATGAATAACAAATTATGATGCGGTGATCGTTCATGAAACTTGTAGTGTCCTTGTGGTTAGATTTTA
The DNA here is from genome assembly GCA_024699675.1 of Amphibolis antarctica. NCBI lineage: Eukaryota > Viridiplantae > Streptophyta > Magnoliopsida > Alismatales > Cymodoceaceae > Amphibolis > Amphibolis antarctica. The sequence continues at coordinate 10,290 of JAMKPZ010001038.1, read as the reverse complement.
CATTTTTTGTTTTTTGGAGTTTTTTAAATTTCCTTTGTTATAGTGTAGGAATCGATGATATCTTATTCAGAAGTATGAAGCATTTTTGTCTTTTATTTTCTTCAAATTTTATGTCCTTGCATGATTTTCGTAAAACCACTTTAGTTCTTTGGCCTTCTGCTGTTACATATATTTATATTCTCAAGTTTATGCGGCTTAAGTAGTTTGATGTATGATTTGGCAGTACTTTTCTTTCCTGTCAAATTCCATCCAGATCACTATGGTGATCAGTAAAAATGTACTCTTTCTTATGCATCTTTAGTGTTTTTTCAGGTAGTTTTTCTTCCAATGGTTTTCAAGGTGCCCAAGCTGATGGCGATTCGAGCAACACCACTGTGAGTCTGTTTTCGTACTCTGCTATCACATTACTTTATTAGTTATTACTTTGCTGTTTCATGGTTTTCTTTTCGTAGGTATTTGTTGGAGGACTTCATCCAGATGCAAAAGAGGAGGACCTTCGCCAAGCCTTTTCACAATATGGCGAGATCTCATCGATAAAAATACCAGCTGGGAAGCAATGTGGTTTTGTGCAGTTTGTCAATAGGTACGAGTACTTGAATAACAACTCGAAGTACTTTAAATCCGTGTAGTTTTATGCATGGTATTTATTATTTCTGCATCAATATCATATTGAGTTTCAATTCAGTGTGTCAAATATTGGTAGAAATACTGGTGAAAGGTAAAGCTTTGGAAACTGCAAAAAAATCTCAAAAATTGATTTGAATTTTTAGGTATGTAAAAATAATATATTTAATTTTTAGGCATTTAGCAATCAAAATGCTACATACAATCAATTGCAATGTTTGAGTAAATGGAAAATCACTTTAAAAGTGAAAAATAATTGTCTAAAATAAGTAATACTTGTAATACTAACATTGTTTATGCTGAAACACTAAAAAAATATAATCAAGTTGATTACGTTGATATTTTGAATTTGTAACAATGTATACAAGTAAATTCAATTTAAGACAAGATATAGCAATTATAAATCTTAAAAAATGGAAAATATTAAAAAAATTTGGCTACATTTTTCTTGTTGGATCCATGTAATATAAGTAAATTTATACATGATATCTACAGTTTGAAGAAACAATTAGTGATACAAAAAATTTAAAATCCGAAAATATAAAAAACCTTGATCTATGTATCTAAAACTTTATGTTACATTTAGATATGTAATTGGTTGACCCCACATAGTGGGATTATGAATTGGATTGTTGTTGTATCTACGTATTTAAATAAATTTAGATAAGATATATACAATTTCAGTTAAAGACTTTAGAAATATGAATTCTAAGAAAATCACAAAAATCTCTTAATTACATAAATTCTAAAACATTCAGGAAATATATGGAAATAGATCTTAACCTAATGAAGCAAGACAGGAGAGCAATAGGAAGAAACAAAGAAGGAATAGGTTGATTTGTGAGAACATGTGTTTAGATTGAATTTTTAGCCATGTGGTCAACATGGACCAACTCAATATGAAAATACGCAGTGTTAGTTGATACCAAGATGAGACAAATTCTGCCAATGTTTCTACCAATTCTTGGTAATTTTGATGTACAGGTAAATTTCATTTCACCGGCCTAGATTTTTGACATGTGTTAATGAAAGTCTGCCAACATTTATCAATATTAAGAACTATTTTTTATATTTTTTAAAATGCTTGGATTAAAACATGATATTTGGCAGAAATAATGCTGAGGAGGCATTGCTGAATTTCAATGGAAAAATGATTTGTAAGCAGACAGTTCGTCTCTCATGGGGTCGCAACCCTGCAAACAAGCAGGTTTGGTTACTAAATCAGCTTCTGACTTTTTTTTGATTTGCAAACCTCCATGCTAAGCTTTATCTTGAAGCACTTCATTTATAGCTACAATTAATGTTTAACAAATATGATTTTATCATATTTTGTGGAGTGTTGATATTTTATGAGTTAAGTATTAAGATTTTTATTATAAATAAGTTTAATCTTATATCAGTTAATAATATTTATCATATCTACATAACTTTTATATAAAAAAATTTATCTTGCATACATATCTACGTAACTTATCTTGTATGGACAAGTTTTGAGAGAAGATCCAGAGAAACCCTGGGTGGCAGGCAGGGGGTTCCTCCTCCCAACCACACACACACTCTCTTTCTTCTCTGCAGTTCCGTCTCCGCCGACGCTCTTTCGGCGGCTGCGATCCCCTTCGGCGCTGCTCTCTCTCTCCTGCGGTTCCTCTCTCCCGTGCCCTGATTGCGTCGACCGGCGGCCTCTCACCCCTCCGTGGACTGCTTCTTCCGCGGGGCTCCTCTTCCCCGCGCACACAGACGGCCTTTTTTGGTGCTTCTCCCGCGGACTGCTTCTCCGTCTTCCTTCTCCGCTCGACGCCCCTCTTCCGGTGCTTTTCAGCGCCGGTCTTCCGCCCCTCTCTTTCCGTTCTTCGTCTCTGCCGCCTATTCTCTTGCCGTCGACTCTTCCGCGATTTTCTCCCGCTGCGTCCTCTCTTCCGCCGACTGCCTGTTGCAGAGTCGGAGTAGACGAAGTAGTCGGGTCGGGTTCCGGATCGTAATCCGAACCATTTTGGGGTGTTAGAGTATTTAAGGTAATGAAGGAATCTTTAGGGTTTATCTTTTGAACTATCGTGTGAGTAGTGAACATTGGAGGAGACCACCCCTCGAAGAGTGGCCATCGTCAACCTAGCTCCTTTCCATTCACGTCGTTATTTTCTTCGTAGTCGGAGAGATAGAGAGGTTAACAATCGCACTTGCAACACTGCCCTTCCTCTTTCATAGCCCTTTCTTAAATCTAGTTTTTTGTCTACTTCTAGATTGAGCATGTATCTTCTTTCAAATTTTGATTGGTATGGCCCAGAAGAGTGATAGTTTTCGAAGTCAGTTTCTGTGCTGCCGTGGCAAGACCTCGCATCCCTAGTTTTAATGCGATTTCTTGGTATGAAGCTTGTAGGTTGAAACTGCAAGGTGGTCTTAGCTTAAGGAATATGTGCTTTTGTGTTTAGCTTTGCCAGGAAAGTGGTTATTAAGGTTGGGGTGGACCTTCGAACGGTATGCTTCCCTCTCCCTGAGGAGGTTCCAATTGGTTCATGGGCAACTAGTAGGGGAAATTAGATGTCACAAGGCTATAGTTCCTAGTATTTGTTGTGATATTCTTGAGGCTGAGCATATTACGAGTTGTGACACTAGATCGATGTTCGGTAATGGAAGATAGATTAGATTTTAGAGCAATTATAGCTTGACATTGCAACTTTGGATTATCTCCTTCTCTTGCCCCATGTTAGGATTTATTTGTTTGTTTTTGAGTGCTTCTATAGTTCCATTGAAGGATTGTATGGGACGTGCTTTGGAAGAAACCTTAGTGATATCCAAATTTGATGAATTTTCAAGGTTTCTTACCCTAAATGATTGTCATGCTTCACCTCGTATCCATTCAAGTTTGTACTCTTGTAGGTGGTGCTAAAGTTCAGATGATCACTTTGTAGTTTGCTTTTTATGGCATTCTTACTTGTGGAATCTGATTGAGATGTTTGAAATGGATTTGGAATTATAAAACTCTATTGGAAGAGAAGAAAAAGTGGCATCAATCCCCTAAAGTTATTATATAGGGTATATATTTGGATATCCATTTAAATGGATATTCCTTTACTTAATACACAATGTGTCACGCATATCAATTGCATCTAACACTCCTTAAGATGAGCATATATATCAAACATGTCTAGCTTGATACATAAATTTTCAAAAACCCCTATACTTAAGGCTTTGGTAGGAATATTTGTAAGTTGGTTTAAAGATTGAGTATGCAAACTAGATATAACACCTTTGATTACCATAACCTCAATATTTTTTTTCTCTTGCAATATGGGATTATTTGTAATGAAAATAACAATCTGATTGTTACAACACATGATCATAGGAATATAGCTGTAGAAGATGGGGTGAAGATTAATATAGGAAATAAAATGGGGCAAAGGATGAGACACACATCTCTCTTAGCCTTGCATAGTGCAATTGGCAAGTTTAGCTTAGAAGAGGTAGGAGTTGGTGGAGGATCCGTAGATCTTGAGTGGGGTATTGGAATCTCCAGAGGTGGTTGTGGTCAATGGTGATATACTTGTAGTGGTTGATTTTGTGTTTTGAATAGAGAGGAATCAATCTTAGTAGGCATTGAATCACAATTATCACAGCCCAACTTGACAAAAAAGGGTAAGAGAACAAATTCAGATTGACAAGAGGTGGTGAAATAGGATTGAGATTCAAGTAATGTCAAATCCATAGAAACATAGTATTGACGATTTCGAGGATGAAAAAGATTGTTCCCTTTTTATGTGGGAGAATGGTTAACAAAAACACACTTAATAGACCTTGTAGACAATTTGTCAAGTCCTAAAGAGAGACCTTTGACAGAAGTATCACAACAAAAAACTCTAGAAGACAAAAGAATAATTTATTATTATTATTATTATTTTATTTTATTTATATGCAAGACGATGGAGACGAACCTCTCCCCTTAAAGGTGCGAAAGACATGCACTTCATCAAGAAAGAGGTTGCTAGCATCACTTATGCTATATGCATTCTGAGTGTTCATGGAACTTCTTTGGTTAGTTCTAGGTGTAATTACAACTAGACTTCATTATGCATATTTCTTTTTAAAAAAAAGATTTGCATATTTCTATGTTTAGCATGTAATTTGTGGCAGCCATAGGAAGATGTTCTGGAAGTAAAGTGAACCCCATGGATGAAATCTGCCGTTTCTGCTTTACTGTTGCATTTAAGATGCCATTGTTGTGTCAAGTCAATGACTGATATAGTCGCCCAGAATTTCACTAATTTGCATGCCTTCTTTTTATATATAGAACGCATGTTAGGCACCGTTGCTAGAAGTCCTCACTTCTTAAATATGTTAATCCTTTTTCCCCATATTGCAATCACTTTTTATTCACCATTGCACTTTTGCACAATACTAGCGTCTGTGTCAGTGTCACCTTTGCTATCATCGTTCCAGCTTTTTGAGTGAATGATCCTAATCCTATATCCCATTCCTGCAGAATATAAAATGTTTGGTTTTTCTCAAAATAAAATGAGCATTTAAATGTTTTTTGTTATTTTTGGTATTTCAGATGCGAGGTGACCCTAACCACCAATGGAACAATCAGTACTATGGTGGACAGGCTTACGATGGATTTGGTTTTGTTCCAGCTGATGATCCGAGCATGTATGGCCCTGCATACGGTGCTTATCCTATTTATGTGAACCAACAACGAGTCAGTTGATGCTCCAATTCAGAATGACTGATTCATGACAGTTTTAGAATTGCTAGATGTGCTTAGTGTGGGAAAGTTTTATGGCTGGTAATATAAACCTTTGCTACCCAGTCGTTTAACTAGATTGATTTGTTAGGCCAGAATTTATTTATTCATATTAACTTTGACTGGCCGAGGAGGTGTATCCATAAAGCCGCCCCTGAATGGATGGGTGATGGCTAGATGTGGTTTACGGAAGAGTGGTCGAAGTTGAACTACTGTTATACTTTCGATAATTTAGTCGGATTAGATTTTTGGGCATCCCTTTTTTTCGGTGGGATTTAATACACGTCATCCTCCGTTCAATCATCGTGCTGGTACGAGTGCGATTTGTCCACGAAAGTTCCGTGGTTTGTTGTGATTTCAGGGTACATATTGACGAATATCTACATCAAGAGATAAAGCCGTTTGGGTTGATCTGCCTAAAGCTCGTCCTTTTTGTGTTATCCTTGGTTTGTGCTACCTTATAACGCTGTGAACCTTCTGTAATGTTTTGTACTCATTCGTGCTTACACGAATATCTTAATAGATATCTTTACTCTTCGTAAAAGAAAAGATAGAGATCAAGCCCCAGGGGTGAATTGTGGAAGTTGCTCTGGATGGCTGAAGTGTGTATATAAAACCTGTAACCGAATTATGAGATGCCCCCGTGGTGGATGAGATTATGTTGTGGTTTTCATTTGCTGAACTATTATGCTCAGAATCTTTCACAATTTGTTTCCCGATGTTGATGGTGTTCTCGTTCGATTTTGAATTCAAGGTTTCGTTAGTCAATGGATTCTTAATTTTAATGTCAGTTTTAATAATTATAAAGAGTTAGAAGTTAAAAGTAATTTTACAAAGAAAAATTTTAAAATTACATAATAAATTATAAGAAAAGAATTTATAGATAGAAGTTTATGCAGTAATAACAGTGCATGTTATCATGTATAAAATTGAAACTTAAAATAGAATTAGATTAACAAAAACGATATAAGACTTTCTTTTTAATGAAATCCTAGGTCTATTTAAGAGGTGGTTCAAGTTACTTAAACATCTCAACGTCAGGTTATAATACTAATAATCGGGTCTTCAGTTAACCATGGATCAATATAATTAAATATGAGAATGAATGGTTGGATCAAATGTCGTGTTAACTCGTTTAACGACGCTCTTTTTCTTTTCTTTTCTTTGGAAACTCAATATATGGGCGCAATCATTGACACTATACTTTACAGTAATGCTCGTGGATGCCTTGCTCTTTTAGTTCATTGGTTTCCTTCTTCGACGCCACGCATTAATGCATTACAATTCTCCCGTCGTGCAACCGAAGGGTGTCGGTGGTCATGACGCCGTAGTGACCCTCACGTCCCCACCGGTTCAACCGGTCAATCCATTTCGTCTCTCAAACGCAGAGCTTGTTAGCTTCCAACTTGTCCTTCCCCAACTGTGCTGTCGATCATCCTGTGACATGCGTGCAGTCACGTCCAAGACTCTGTTTGATATCTTATTCGTGGTTGAACTGTCGCCACTAATTCGTCGGATTAGATTAGTTGCAAGACGGAAGAACATCTTGATTTTCCTATTATTAGACTACATTTATTTACCCCGCTTCAGAATTTTGTGAGAACTGATAGTTGATTTTCAGTGGTAGGAGCTGAAAGCTGTGATAGGTAGAGTTAGAAGCTATAATTGCTTACAGTTTCAACTTCTAACTTTAGATTTCCAAACATACCTTTAATAGTTAATAAAAATTACAAATCGTACCATTAAAAATTAGGAAATTTTATTTTTCCAAAAGTATATATATGTTATTTACATATATATATACACACGTACACTCATATATATACATATATTGAAGTATATATATTGAATTAAGGGCACAACAATAATTATGAAGTATATATATATATATATAAATATACACGTTGAAGTATATATACAGGTACGTTGTTTCAAAAATTATAATATGTTGAAGGGTGAAACAGTATTTTACCATTCGAAAACAGCAGAACCTCCTACTCCTGGGAGTTTGAAAATTGAGCTCTCCCTCTGTTGTGTGTAGTGTTGGACATCTAATAGAATTTTCATTACTACGAAACTTTATTGTATTTGTTTGAATAGTTCGAATAGTTCTTAGCTTCTAACGCTCTAGAATAAAGAAGGTTGAGAAGTGTGCAAATAAACGCAACCTTACAGTTTGCAGGTTTCCGGGTCTTCAACGATCTGTAGGGAGAGGAAGCTGGTCCGGCAGCAGCGGCGGCAGTGACATGCAACGTGAGAAAGGTGCTCCAAGAACAGCCACCACCACGACAGCCCACAGGGTAAGCTGATCGTCAGCCATACGGATCCTATCGATCATTTCTTGCTTTAATTAGAAGAAGCGTCTTTTCATTTGGGGATGCAAATTAAACCGTTGGTTGCATTGGATGTACCACCACTTGGTTTACATTGTTTCGGGAAACGCAAAGGTTCCGATGAATTCGAATCGGTTCTATGTATGCGACTACTACAAAATGCATTGGTAATGCGTGGAAGCATCGAACTTTCTTTACACACCTTAGCCTTTCACCATCTAAATTCCGCAGCATTTTTACTTGCGACATGAGAACGAGTGTCTTTTTTTCCCGGAGAAATGGTTGAATCATTTTGATGTAGATGAGTGGAGAAGAGGAGACGCCAGAGGTACTGCAGGAAGCAAGACCTGCGGAGGAAGCGAGGGTCGTGGAACTGTGTACGTCCCTTTCCACAACAGAACGGAGAGCTGCGCTACGGCAAGAAGTGGGCATCACTCAGACAACATCATCTCCCTCCTCCTCTTCATTCCGATTCTGTAATTGCTATTTCCAATTACATGATTCTGGATGGTGCAGGTCGAAGAGTTGAAGAAGAAGCTATGGTACGAAGAAAACGTCCGTCGAATTCTGGAGAGAGCCCTTTCCAGGCCTCCTGGTGTTTCCCCTCACCTTCCTCCGTACATCTCTTCAAATGTAATTAATAATAAAAATGTGCCGCCTTTGGATCTCGTTGAATTGAGGCAACCAGTTGGTGTTTTACGTCGAATGGTTTGTTTTGTTTCAATCCAGACTTTGATACTCGTAGGAGAGGTAGCAAATCTGGAAGAGGAGGTGTTCAGGCTGGAAGAACAGGTTTTGCATTGTAGGCAAGATCTACACCAGGAGGCCGTTCTCTTGCTATCTTCCATGAAACACATGGAAAGATGTTCCAACGATGCACCCCGATCAGCACCAGCACTTTCTCAAGATAGTGTACGTAAACGCATCTCTCTGGCAAAGTTGCTGTCTGATTCAAACGAAGATGGACCCTCTGTTGATCCAGCCGGAGATGATGACTACCCACGGAAGAAACATGGAAACTCTGATAACAGCAAAAGGAGCAGCAAATGGAAGCCCCTAAAGATCAAATCTTCCGAATATAAACAAAAACACATGGACTTCCTGGTGAATGAATTTTCAGGTTATTAAATTCTTTGCAATACCTGAGAATCTGATCAACTTTGATTCGATATCTTCTCCCTTTTTCGGCTGCCATACCCAACTCCAACAGGTGGAATTCAAGGAATCAAGAAAGGAGATGTCAGTAGAAAGTGGTTCGAGCACCGCTGATTCAGTGATGGAGGACCAGCGCAGAAGTCCAAACAAGATCTCTGAGAACGTATTGAAATGCCTAGTTGGTATCTTCACCAGAATGAAGTCATCAGAAAAAACAGCAACAGATTTGGATTTGATTCCATCTGACGGCCCAAAAACTGAAAACACTTATGGCATTTGCCTTGGCCGCCGGAAAAGAGACATCGGTCGGTACAAGCGTTTCCTCTCCATTGATGAAAATTCCATCAGTCTAAGCTTCGCGGCGAATTCTTCATCACTTCTTCACAGACTCAAGTGTGTACTCAGTCTTCGTCGATTGCTTGCCTTTAGCCACGGTGTGATCTCACGGGCTCCTTTGTCTTGTGGGTTTTGAGTAGGATTTTGCTAAGAAGGCTTGCGTTCTCCGACCCAAGAGGCCTCACCCATCAACAGAAGCTTGCCTTTTGGATAAACATCTACAATTCTTGCATGATGAATGTGCGTTCATTCCTCCTACCTAAATAGATGCATGGTGTTTTCAGTTGTGAAGATTGTACTTATCCTTCCACCTGAAGTGTTGATTCTCCTTGCTGCAAAATAATTTATTTAGCTGTTGTGCTTGTGGTTTTCCGTACCTGATCAGGCATTCTTGGAGAATTTCAGTTCTGGCTGTTCCCAGATGGTTGGTGATCAACTGATGCATAAGGTATGAAGGTATCTGCTTTCCAAGTTTTATCATGTGGGTCATAATCAAATTTACGCTAACAACAACTGGATTAGGCTACAATCAATGTGGGTGGACGTGTTCTCAACGCAATGACAATTGAACATTTCATTTTGAGGTTCTCACCACCACCAGCAGACGATGTGAGTGTCAACGATCGAGATCCCACTGGCAGGTTCAGGGTTGATTCCCGACTGTTTCCCCTCATTGGTTGCAAGGCTCGCGTAGAAAATCCTGAAGACGATCAGATGCCCATTCAAAGCACAATGGGGTTGGATCGAGCGGAGCCGCTGGTCACATTTGCACTTTCATGTGGGAGTTGGTCGTCCCCTGCCGTAAGCCACCTTAATTCCTGCCCAAATTAAACCACTTTTGTTTCCATGCCTTGAATACGCAAATGCTTCTTTGTCATTCGAATTCTAAGGTCTCCAGCTCCAAATCAGTAGTGTACGTAATGAGTAACATACACTCACCGTGATATATACTTGCCAAAGGTGAGAGTGTACACTTCATCCCGCGTTGGCGAAGAACTGGAGGCAGCCAAAAGAGAGTACCTGCAAGCAGCAGTTGGCTTCAGCCCCGCCAACAAGTTGGTGATCCCCCAGCTCCTGGAGCGGTACTCTCTCGACATCGGATGGCTG